>APFE031020725.1:0-18347 GCA_000404065.3 Pinus taeda
GAAAGGTACCACAGATCAAGCATTATGCTTTGGTGGTTCAAACATTTCTCTACAGGGATATGTTGATGCAGATATGACTGATGACAGGAGCTCGTTGGGCCGGTCGAGCCTAAGCAGAAGCCTGACGTGGATATCCACAAGACGGAGTTCGTGGAGATCATGCGCCAGTGTTCTCGAGGGATGAAGCGACGTCGGTCGATGTGATCACCGAAGATGATAAGTCTGTGAGGGAAGAAATGGAGAGCGTGATGACTGCGGATTTGGGATTCTCTGCTGTTGATGGAGATCTGGGGCATCTGGAGAATATGCAGTTATCAGAAAATTATGGTGGTAGTTCGGTATTGCCGGAGCAGACTCCGGGCTTTCTTTCGAGCAGTGCTTCTCCCGAGGGTTTGAATGATGAAACAAAAATGGTGGTGACCAAGACTCATGACGAAAGAACCCTCTATGAGATTGTTGATTTGGAGAAAAACATGGAAATGTCGAGAAATGGGATCGTGGCTAAGACTGGATCTGTAGACTATAGGAGCACCAATTTTTCAGGGATGATGATGATAAAATGCGCATTGATAGCGGGAGGAAAAAGACTCCAATAAAGGCCATGGTGATAGGCCATGGCTGGGCGATGCCAATCATTGATCGTTTATGGCAGCCCAGGAGTCGATTACATAGCTTCCATTGAAAGTTTGCAACGGTGGTGATTACAAAGCGCAGCGGGAGTCCGTGGATGCCCAACATAAGGTGAATGCGTGGTAATTCACATGAAGCTTGTGGGAGTTGTAGAGCCAGAACTTAAAAGTTGGCTAGGGTATCGTTGGAGAATATGTGAAAGAGGATGGGTCAAAATAGCAGCAGCAATAAAAAAATAAAAATAAAAAAAAATTAGTGAAGTCAAATTATTGCATGTAAATGGGCATACTACTGTAAGACCTGGTAAGGCATGTGTACCCCTCGGTGATCACCGGTAAAGTCTGGGTTAGACCTAGGTGATAGGGGGGATGTCAGGTTAAACAATACCCCGAGTAAAAACTTTGAGGGGGGTAAGAGCTAGAGTGAGCGGGATTGTCTCACTTAGCAGGTTTGGCTGGAGTTAGTCAAGGAACCCCAAGTCAAGTTTAAGGGGGGAAATTGTTAGGTAAACTTGACTCAGGATAGAGTCAAAAGTTGACGAGGTTAAATAGTGATGGTTTTGGGGCACATGGTATTGTGCACCCATGGTATTCTGCCCGTGGTATTATATGTAATGGAGCCTATAAAAGGCTGGAAGGACTTCATTGTAATGTATGGCCTGGAGGTGAGCGGTGAAGGCTCACTTGGCCGGATTGGCCAGGGTTTTGGCCAAGGATAATGAAATTTCATTATGATTGGGTTTTTCCCCGGATTTGGGGTTTTCCCGGATAAACATGTGTATTTATGTGTTTATGGTTATTGCTGGTTAATTTTATATTTATTCCTCTCAGTAATTATTTATGTTCTTGGGTAAATTTCCTAACAAACAGTGTTAATCCATCATCCTTCACTCACCAAACCCTTAATATCAACATAATTCAACAAACTAAGCTCCCCTACCAAGGGGTCACAAAATAAAATTGTAGCTTAAGACAGGGCTTGGGGAGTAGGCATCCAAATAATCTCTCTTAGCTATTTATATCTGAAACATAGAGGTTGACTTTTACGGAAATTAAAATCCTCGACAATCAAGTTTCAAAATAAAGTATAGACTAAATACCTGTAAAGGGGTAAGGCTTAGACCAAATATTATCACAGGTGCTATAGATAAGAAAGCCAATCCCTAGGGTCTAGAAGAAACTCATATCCTTTGTCGAGTCAAAGGGTCAAATTGTGGTTAGTTAAACAACAAGGAGAATTGTGTTTTGAGGGATCAAAGCTCATGCATAGTGGTAGGGACCAAACTAGAAGGCCTAGCAATGCTCCTACCTAATGTTGGTGACTGAACTAGTAGCATATCAACACCCTCTTTGAGCTAGAGTTTCGAAACAGAGCAAAAATGGATTCAGTCCAGTTTAACAAATTTTATTAAAATAATAATTGATTTGATCAAATTTAATCATCACCTTTGATATGATTAAGAAAGTGTCTAGGTTCAATGAAGGTCAATCATGAGGGAAATCTATATAAATGGAGCTCTTCTCTAGTCACAAGGGGATGAAATGAAATTACGTCGAAGTGTTTCCAGCCTACATCCATGATAAATTTATGCATACATGTGCCGACTAGTAAACATAGAGGTAAGGAAGAAGACCGAAGATGGAGGCTCATAGGAATCGACTATGTACTCCTATTCATCTTTGATTCTTTAGTAATAAAAGACTCTCCCCAATTTTCATCTTCTGTGTTTTTCATATATTGTATGGTTGATGAATGTTATGTTATGCACTAATATTATTTTGCAAGTAGATTGGTTGGTTCCTTTATTTGTGTGCAGGTCACTTAGGATATCAAGAGATCAGGAGTAAATATCTCAGGGAGATCTTCCTAAGAGTTGGCTTCACCAAATAGAGACCAAGATTCTCATAAAGGTAAACCTTCACTTTCCTCTTATAATTTAATGTGCATGGGATTGTCTTCTTATCTTAGATCCACTTCTTGACACACACCCACTATTTGGGTAGGCCTTGGGTGAAGCCTAATGGGTCTAAAATAACCTATTACTATAGGAAAAATTCTCCCTTAAACAAAAATTGTGACCCCATTGTGAATGTATTTTTTAGCCTATTTTACTTCATTTTTATTGGGGCTTAAATAGTTCCTTAATGTCTTACAATGTTCTATAGTCTTCTTCAATTCTTGGATTCAAAACCCATATCCAAAAACCTTTTGTGTCTTTTTTTTCCTGTTGTTTCATGACCATAGTTCAAACCATTGTGTTGATAGGCCTCTGGTTTGATATGTACAATGCATAAAAGCATTGATAGAGCCTTTGGTTTGGTCAATTCTTCATTGATAGAGAATTGAAGGCTCTTTTCTTCATAACTTGAGGGATTAAATCAGATTTGCCAGGGAATTTTTGCATCTTTGCAAGCCTTGTAGGGTTTTGTTCTTGAATCTTTAGTTTTTGACTTTATTCATTGTTCTCTTTTTTTAGTTTGCATGCAATCTTGTAGACCTAGTTATTTGATTAGGGTTTTAACCTTGCTCTTGGATTTTGATTCTTATTAGGCACATTGGTGTTTAGATACCTCTCTGGCATCATTGTATTGAAAACCTTGTACTATTTGTTTTTGCATGAGCTTGTTGCTTGATTGAAATTTAATTTTCACATCTTAGTGCATTCTTGTTGGTAGACTTAGGAATTTTGGTTTTGAGTAGATTTTTACTTGTTTTTTGCTTCTATTGTTGTATTTTTGCAATTGGTTTTTCTAATTTTACTGATAGATTAGAGTGTCAAATGAGAGATAAGTGAGGACTATGTGCATGGTTTCATATTAAAAGGAAAAAGGTCTCTTCCTTAGTTTAAGTAGGATTCATTGAAATAAAAAAACTTAATTTGCATCTACTTGCCTGGTTTCTTTGGATCAACCGAGTCACAACATATTCAAATTTTCGTCCATCACCCTTGAATTAACATACATCCCTTAAAATTAACGCAATTTATAAAATTAATTTGACAATTTTTCTTTTTCCAGGGTAGCACACTAACATTAGATAGTCTAGGGTCATAGGATAGTGAAGAAAGGTTAACTTCCCTAAGACCAAGTAAGAAACATAGAATCTTGAGATAGGGTGTGTAAATCCATATTCATTAGCGCGATTTAGGAAGCCCTTCTAACACCAAGGGTTAAGCAATAGGCTACATTAGGAACTTCAAAGTGACCTCCTAACTCTATTTAGAACCAATGCTTGTTACATCCAAGAATTACATTGTACTTGTGGGCGTTTCCTTCGGGAGGTTTCAAGCTCAATACCCTGCCCATGCATGTAGTTCTAAATGATGGGTGTCCCCCCTTTATGTGTTATTGTTGGTGGTGAACTTAGTGGCATTTCTTAGGATACTATCACAAGTGACGATGAGGGGGGTGGTCCTTGTAGTACTTGGGGAAAATTTCAGGTAGACTCACTAGGTTCTCTTTCAAGGGTGCTCCATGAATGATAAGAGAAATTGGTCCTAGGATGAATCATCAAGCACATACCTATTATAATTTTCCCAATCATTTCCTCATTGTTGACCTGCCCATTAATTAAACAGGTTGTAGCAATGGGAGGATCCCTTTCCCACCTGGTTTACTTTGTAGGTAGTTTTAGGATAATTTAGTGCACGTTCTTTATTCTTTGTGTATCTAGTGGTCTTAAAATGTTTATTTTTTCATGCTTGAGTCACCTTTAGCTGCCACCGTGGTAGATTTTCATTTGTGTCACTCTCATAGACTTGTAGCCTTGCCCCCTAGAAGGTGGGTCCACCTCCCTGTAGATGTAGACTTGACTCCAACATAGGTACATCCTTGTCTTGGGTTACTTTGGGTGTTACTTAGAAGTTTGAACCATTCATTCATCAAGAAGTGGACCACAATATGCCACCTCATCATCATACCTCTGAACCCATCATATCAGGTGGGGGTGTTGACTTATCTAGATCTTTGCATAGTCCCTTACTTGAGCCTTTCATGGATAACGATAATAATTTTGTGTTGGAACCCTTTGTGTCCATACCCATAGTGATTAATGATCTTACACATGTCACATCCACATCCATCCCTTTGACCATGGATTTGTTCCACAATACATCCTTTAATGACTCTTTATCCTCATTCTACTATAATCTTAATGGAATTCCACCACTTAGCACATCCAGTATAGGTGCCTCCACTTAAATGAACATTACTTCTCCATTCACATTGAGTGGAGGTTCTAGTTCCATCATGTCTAGTATCCTTATGTCCAATGTTGGAGGGTATAACTTCTATTTTACATAAGGTTTCATGGGCCCCGTAATGGGTTTTGGTAACTCAGTAGGAAGTATGAAAATATCCAATAATGGGTTTCCATATGGTTGTAATCCTTTTAGTGTAAACATTTCATCGTCTAACAACATTGGAGGTACATTCATTTCTAGTGGGACCACAAATCCTTTTGGGAGTTAACGACTTGGAGGATCTATGTTCTAGGGTCATAAATCTGATCCATGGAATGCCTTTAAGGGACATAATTTTTTTACATGTATAATCCATAGGGTCTTAATCCTCTCAATAACCCTTTTGGATTCCCCCTATGGCCTAGGAGCTTAACAACCTATCAAAAAATAATTTTGCAACTAAGGCCACTTACCTTGGGGGAATTAACCAATTGCAAGTTTACATGGGCGCCGAAGCTAACCCCTCTATCCAAACCAATTCCACGAGTATACCTAATGTTAAAAACAATTCTATGGAGGGGACCTCCTATCCACTTGGTGACAAGAGGCCTCTGTTGAGAAATGGAAACAAGAAAATCCAATTTGAATTTGTCCTTGAATTTAAATTGTGAATTAAAATCGAATTCTATTCTCATAACAACTTGTAAATAGTTAATTAAGTTTAATTAAATTAATTAGCTTAGGATTTTTGAGTTGGAAGTCTTTTGCAGTCATCTATATGTTCTCCCTAAGTTTTAGGGCTCCAGGATGAGTTTAATTGTGAGTTGTAATTAGATAACTCAGTTTACTGAGTTATGTTCAGTTAAATTAATTCCAAACTATTTGTGGAACTAATAGAGATTTAACAGTTAGTTGGTGCACTAGTGCATCCACAAGTGTCACTCTAGTTAACTGAAAATCCCCTCATCAGAAACTCATATATGTCGAATTTGAGAAAGACCCAGTTGAGACTAGAGTGAAAGGACAATGTACTATCATTTGTATGATTTACTGAGTTGTATAGATCATGCATGCAATAAGGAACTGGACCTAGTTTGGATTGGGCAGTTTTGGAAGCACTGGTTTCCCATTAATATGGGCTATTCAGCCATAAGAATTGCGCAAGTAAATAGGGGCTTAGCAAGCAGTGGAAATTGGCTAAGTGTTGGCTAATAGAGGTCTTGTGAGGCAGAGAGTTGAATATACTTGTGTGGAATTGTTCTAGTGAGTACAAGCTTTTTATCTTCACTCATATTTCTGATTAATGCAATATAGGTAGCGGGGTTTTGAGCAGTGGATTTCCCCATATACATCTTTTGTTATGTGCCATTGATTTATCTTCTTCTTGTTCATATTGTTTTTATCGATCTATTAGCTTCCGTTGGTTGAAAGTAGAAGTAGATTCTTGTCATGCGCTTTAGTACATTGCATGAGCTTGTGAATCTACATGATTTTCTATAGCCTCTAACCCCTCCAATGCTTCATTCACATATCCTTTCTTGGAAACTCTAGCTTTTCCTGATCTTTTTAAGTTGGTGAACAACCCCATAAGACATAATCTTGCATGGCCACCTGTTCCACACAAGCTACCAACATACATTCTAGAATTTGATTATAAGAATGGAGAGTACCCTACAACCCATATCACTACTTATTACTTATGGTGTTCATTCAACTACGGATGGATGATAGTATTAAGCTATCCCCTTTTTAGTGGACTCTCATTGATGATGATACTAAATGGTATATTGATCTTGAATTTGCCACTTATGATACTCTCCTATATTTAGCTTAGAACTTTAATAATCATCAAATTCTAGTTTGATATGAGGCTAGTACATATATCCTCACTACCTTCCGACATGACAACTCTACGCACATTTCTAATTATATTCTTGAGTGGAGGAGATGACGAGCTTTGCTTTGAACACAAATTCCTAATGAGGTGCTTCATGAGTGGTTTATTAAGTCATTATTATCTCAAATTTATGAAGATGTTGCAAAGGGTAGATCCCAAACCAAAGATAAATCCATTTTGTGTGTCCGCCAAATCAACTTGATCTATTCTCAAGCGGGGACCTTGTATCACCATACTCCCAATTCTCCTTAGTCATCTATTGATCCTTCAACTTAGAAACCGAGAACCTATGTTGAAGGAGTCATGGGCTTTATATCTTCTAGAAATATTGGTCACCTTATCTCTGAAATGGGCCAACTGAACATATATTCTAGTGTCCTAGTTGGTCAACTTGCTACTAAAACTCCTCATGTTCTTTTTCCCACCTCAAAGGTAAATTCAGTTCAGTCCACCTCAAATAAGAATCCTCAACAACTGGGAAGTAAAAAGAAGAAGCATATAAGTCCAATAATTAAATTGAGGAACAAGGGGCATCATAAACCGAAGACAACACTAGGAGTGGAACCAAAGAGAAGAAGGAGAAGAATAAATTTCCTTGCAAGATTTGTGGGGATGATCATCTTACTCATGAGTTCTCCCAAATGGATGAGATTCATCAATATTTCTTGCAACAACCTACTTGTCAACTAGTTGTCATAATGAATATTTTTCTGACCTAGCAACAAAACATGGTTGCAAATCCTCCACCACCTCAACAAGGGGGCAGTGGGGGTAACTCTTCTAATTCCTTGCCTTCCACTCAAGATATATTTATGGTTCCATTTACAAACCAAATCAAATAATTGTGAGAATTCTAAGAGTGGAACTTCCACCTATGAGCCCTTAACCCAACCTCCACCAAATGGTCAACTCAATTTTGATAATCCATCACTAAACGTTGTGTCACACCCTCCTAAGAGTGCCCTTCGAAATACTATGCATAATAACAATGCAAAGTCTGCTCACAACTATAGCATTTTTGAGGATCTGGCCTAAGGTCCAACTATTATGTATGCATTAGAAGTTTTGCAAGGTTTTCCAATGCAATGTAAGGAATTTTTTTTTGCCATCTATGGGTTGGATCCCTCATATTCAAATATTATGACCTTCAATTCTTCATTTTCGAAAACTTGTCTTCAACATCATCTGTCCTTCCAGATAATGGTCCATTTTTTGAGAAAATGCATTCATACGAAAAATTTGGATGGGGGTTCATTGAATTGTATCATGTCATCGAAGTGTTGGAAAGCTCTTAGTTCATGGATTTTTTCTGCACCTAGATCTACATTGAAGGCCTTTGATGGGCACTCCTTGTAACCTCAATGGGCGCTTTCAGCTTTATCTATCGAGCTAGGGGGTAAAATGATCTTTGTTGAGGTTGAGGTCATTGAAGCACGGTTGGATTATAACCTCCTACTTGGGGGAAGCTGGTTCTAGCTATCACCACTATCATGTCTTTAGTCTTCCATGTCATGATGTTCCCTCATGAGGATAATATAGTCACTATTAACTGAATAGATTTTTTCAAGCCCGATCTTTAATTTCATGGCAGAAAGTTAGTGAGGTGATTCCACCATTCTTGCTTAGAGTATTGGGGCAGGAATGTTAAAATATTCCTCTACGTTGGGAACATTCCCTCTCCTTTCCCTTTATTTGTTAGAGTCATCAAATAACATCAATATGATCACCTCTATATAATATGACTTCAACGGGTCTACCATTCCTTGGATAGATTTGTATCTTGGAGAAGCTAGTACATTTGGTGAAGTTGTGTCTTCCAAATATGACTCAATTTCTTCCCATGATGTCAAACTTGATTATCCCTCCATTGAATATCATTCTAATGGATCCAATGATCCTTGTATTGATCCTTCTATTGAGGGCCTTGGAATGTCTAGTGAAATGACATCGACTGACTTTGAGTCGACTTGTTCCCAAGATGTTGGACTTGATCCCCCTCCTTCTTTATCCAATCATGATGGGCCCATTTACCCACCAATCATTCCCCTAAGTCCCCCCCATGATGTTGGACTTGGTTCCTTCCCTCCACCCTCTTGGGCTATCATCCATTCATGTTTCTATCCCTTTTATGCTGACCTCAAGGAAGACGTCCCGATCTTTGATATGCCTTGGGAGAATCCATATCATACTTCATTTATTCCCCCTTGGTTGAAACTATGTAATGGTGACTTCCACACTCTCACTTCTCCCGAAAATATCTACTGGGTGCAAGATCCTAATATCACCCATGATGTTCTCTTCAACCAGGATGTTTTGAACCTTCCTCCTGATATTCCAATCTACATTCCTTAGAAAATTGGGTTCATGGATCACTTTATGATTAGAGTAAATTTCCTTCATGATGATATTTCTATGTACACCACTCTTTGTCTTGTCATCAATGACATTCTTCCCTCTTTACATGAAGTGATGCCTAGTATTGATTCACAACTTCTTGCACATTTGCTTCAAAGGATCTAGTGCCATCCATACCCCACCTGGGCCCATAACATCATTCCCATCATAAAACAAAATGGTGTTCATCACATCAGTGTTGATTTTATACCTTACGCTTGTCTAGAGTATCTTGATATTGATGGGTACATTTTCGCAGAACCTCTGGCTAGGTTCCTCCGTGGGCCATATTGTGTCTAGCTTTTTGGGGATAATGCCCTGCACATATGTATGTAGTATGCTTTCTTTTTGGTTTTATCTACATGTGTGTCACATTTCAGTTCATTGCTTATCATGTTTGGTACTTAGTTTTCATATGCCTATATCCTCTTCAATCTATGTCAGATATGCTGATGGTTCCAACTATCATTCTCGGAACATTTCTTCCGCTGCTTGGGTTCTCTTTTTTCCCACTGATGAAATTGTGAGTTAAGGGTGCATCTTTCTAAACCCTACCATGTACAATGTTATGGCATATAATGTTATAATTTAACTCTTAATGGAGGCCATAACTCTAAGCATCCGTTAGGAGTTAATCTATAATCTCATCTTGTGGTATCACAGATGAACCACGTCTATCATGTTTTTCATCGTATCTTATTTATTCATTTCTTAAGGGTACATCTTATTGAATGTTCATTTGATTAAATCATTTATCAACATATCCATAGGAATCATAATACATTAGCTTATTCATTGGCTAAATATGTGTTGGAATGGCATTTGTCACATTTATAATCAAGATAAATAAACATTCATGTACATAAAGACATGGAATCTATTGTATATCATTTACACATACTTGAGAAAAATACAGGAACTCATATGTATATATATGTAAAAGATAACCTACATACATCATCATATAATAAAAAAATGGTATACTGTCAAAAAATTGGGTTCATAGGCTTAGGCTCATAATCAAGTTACATTAGCACTAATGTCCACATAAAAAATTCCCTAAAGAAAGTACATAGTGGAATCCTCACACAACTCATCATCAGAGCCACAGTGTGCTTGGTAGCACACTACCATCATGGCCACTCGGCAAAGAATATGACCCATCCTACTAGACATGCCAATGGTATGGCACTACACGTGTCTCAAAACCTCATCCAGTCGAGTCAATGGTACTCCCATCATCAACCCCTCCAACATACACTACTCTTGGCTAACTTATTGTGGTCTTAGTCTTCCTCCTTGTTTGTCTCCTCCTGGTGTTGATTTTTCGACGACACTCAAGAATCTGGTTTGAGTCTAAGATCACAATCACAACACACTCAAATGCCACAACACTACTACTTTGCACAATAGAAAACATAAAGCAATGAATATCGTGCATATGACAATCTTTAAATTTTAACCAATTACTTGTTATATTACAAAATTTAACACAACAGTATTTGGGCTCCCGTAACAAGGATCGTGGTCGTTAAATACATCCCTGATACAAGGACACAACTAGGGCTTGGTGTCAACAACTATGAAAACCAATTTTCCCTAAACAAAGTACACTTGACCTACTTGTTGAAGGAGCACTCTACTCAGCCCTTTCAGTCCATATACCTTGAACACATATGGCGGGGAATTTTCCTCCCCATCTATTGATCCCTGCAACTTCTCCAACTTCAGAACACTTGCATCTTCTCTCGCCCAATCTACCACTATCAACCATTCTTGACTACTACAAGGTGACAAAATGTAGGCTAAATTTTTTTCTCTCTAGTGGCCCTCTTTCTCCTCAAATATGTCTTCTCATAGGGTCTTTCCGATCTGCCCCCTTATTGGTGATTTTCCACACCAAATCCCTAAACTAGGGCTCCATCAAATCTTACTCCTAACAATCCCTTCATTGCTACAAGGATCATTGTGCATGAGGTCTTCTAGATCTATCCACTATCCATCTCCTTGCATATCCAAAGGTGACCTAAATTAGGGCTCAACAATATACCTTAATATCACTAAAGTTGTCCATATACAACCCACTAAACTAGGGCGCAAAATATACTCTCTTGTTGTCTCATCACTACTCTAAGAATGATAAACCAAGGGATTGCACAATCAACCCTCTTATCACTGAAATACCACCTCAATCAAGATTCCCACTAATAGTAACAAGTATTCCCTCTTATTTTCTGTAATAAAATTTCTCTCCAAACATTTTCCAAAACCATACCTTTCTTCCTTCATCAATGTTGGGCGAAACCCAACTTGGCCTAGAATTTGGCAAATACTCTGCATTTTGTGGGGCGGATTGCATAGTGGAGTGTGTAGCGAAGCCCATTTTGAGTAATTAAATATAGCGCATGGTGTTTTAAGGGATTTGGGGTGGGTTGAAGCCACTCCTTTTTGTAAAAGCACACAATTTTGGAAGGGATCAATGGTTTTGGGGCCATAGTTTCTTGTTCTAAGGAGTCCATGGTATTTTGATGATGTAGCCCTACAATGTAATAGTATATATAGGGTAAAAAATAAGAAGAGAATCATTAGTTGTGATCTAGGTTAGTGTTATGGGTGAATTATTATTGTGATTTGTAATTTGGTAGGAAAGGAGAAGCTCTACAGCTAAGTGCACAGAGGCCTAAAGAAGAGTTTGCAGTTGGGTGCGCAGACAACCTTCAACTTAGTGTGCAGGCCAAGAAATGGTTGTTGTTAAAATATTCATTATATTAAGTAATTGTTCTTGTGGACATAGCCCTACATTAGGGTGAACCACGTTAATTTGGTGTTTTGATGTGTATAATTGCTTATTATATGTTGTAGAGTAGTAGTTATTACAGTTGCATTTTACTTCAACATAGTGATGGTTTATGGTTTTATATGGCATGTTTAAGTGACTAATATAATGCAGAGAAGTGATTTATAGATTCTAATAATAATATAACATAATAATACCACATCTCCTAGTCCTTCAAGGTTGTAGAAACCTAGTTCTGCATCCTCCCATAGTCACTTCGAGTGAGACTGCAATCTTCTTGTAGGTCGTTGCCGAAAGGGCCAGTGATCAAGGGTTTTGTTGGTGTGCAGTATATATTGAACATGGCTCAACCCAAATAAAGCCAACAAATGGTTTTGTTTCCAAACTGTTGAGCCTCAGAAAGAGTCCGAACATGTGAGAGATAGTGAGGAAGAAGCAGAGCGATTGCGAATGGAAACGGATGGCGCAATGTTTATGTCACCTCTCCCACCGTATATTCCACCAAGAAAACTAGATGCAAAACTAGTGACAGAGTCAAAGGATGAAAATTACGGAATCTTCACATCTTTATTGCCAGAGTTAGTGATTTTTATTGGAGAAAACCTTGGAAATATTCCGTATTTGAAGTTCATAGACAATGATTTCAACAATAGAAATAAATATTTGCAGTTCTCACTAGAAAAATACTTAAAAAAAGTGCACTACCCTGAGAGAGGTGTGACAAGGTTAGAATTGCAGTGGTGGGAGACTGGATTGGCATAATCGAGCTTGTTAAATATATTGAATGTTCCGCACTTCAGCAGAAGTCCAGGAAGCATAGCTTGTGTGAAACAATTGCTCGTGTTGGTGCACAATGAATGCCTGTGGATGGGGAAGAAGATCCCTATTAACTCAATGCTAATATGTTGAATCAAAAGACTACTTTATCAAGGGATGAGCCCTGTAGAGGAGTTTGTCGGGAAAGATCAGGATAGAGCCATAGTAGACAACATGAAGAAGAGTTTTGTATTGAAGAAATGGAAGAAAGGTTATGATATCAACTCGATCAATGACCAGGGAGTTCGCTTCATAGCACATATATTGGTTGGAAAAATCATGAGAAAGTGTTGGGCTAATGAAGTCCCTATACTGGTGGTTTCATTAGCTATGTAGTGCACTAATGGGGTTCAGTACAACTAAAACACATATCTATGCCAAGGTTTTCTGGATGACTCTTGCGAGGCTCAGGAGAAAGGTAGTCCATTTCACTACGCATGGTTAATTCTGATAATTGTGATGCTTGCATGGAGAGAGTCGAAAGATTCACAGTTCCCTCTGATAGCCTCAGATGTTTGTGAAGCCACACGATATACCTTGTTATGGTATACCACTAATCCGATGTGAGTACAGGATAACATAATGTTCTTCATTTTATACCATATGAACTTACACATGTTGGTGAACTAGCACTCTCTCCTTTCACCGAGCCTTTACGAGCAATATAGCTCTATCGCAAAGTTTAAGATTGACTTCCACATAATTTGCATACATGTTCATAGGGACACAAGGAAGAAATGGCACACCCTTCCATATTTAGTGATAAAATATTATCTTCTAGCAAAGATACAATAATGGTGTGTGGAGTGGATCACTGCACTGGAGACACAGATGGAGGATACTCCGACAGAGGACACGACGTAGATTGAGGAAGCAAGTGGGAAGGATAAGGATGAACAAGAGTCAGAACAATAGGATAAATATGCCAAGGGTCTCCTGGATCCTCCTGGAGGTGATGAGTAGAAAAGAGAGTCTGAAAAGACAGAGATAGGCCCAGATGTCACAAAGAATAGGAAGGAATGCGCTGAAGCTACCACAAGAAGAAAAAAGAAACAGAAGGTAGACAAGACAAAGGATTAGGGACAAAATTAAGGAAGCAACAATAGAATCATGGAACAAGCTAGAGGATCACTACACCTCACATCTAATAGGTGTCAAGAGCGCATTGCAGAATTGAAGATGTTGGCATAGATAATTAGACAACCAATGTAGGCAGAGGAGAAGCTTGGAGAGGAAAGACTAGTAGAGCCTACACTTGGGGCACAGATAGCGCCGATACCTACCGGATCCATGTAATTTGACTTTGCCAAGGTATAGTAGTAGTCCAAAGAGTGGAGGTACTTGAATATGAACATCACAGTAGTGCCACTTCAAAGATTACACAAGTTGCATCTAGACATCATAGATGAGCTGAAGCAATGTGAACATCTCACTTCGCGGTTAAAAATTTAGGTAGAGAGAGAGCGAGATTTGCTGAAGCAAAAGCTCAACCAGGCAATCCAGGAGAGGGATCAGGTAGTACAACAACAACAGAAGCTAAAGGAGTTGGTCAAAGAAACATGCTACGAGGTTTTGAACATTGATGTTCAAGAAGAGGAACCAGTGGAGGATAAGGTCACAAAGCTCGGCATGTGAAAGGATACAAGGATAAGATCATGGATGTGAAATTTACATATGAGATGAAGATTAATGAGCTACAGATGAAGCTACAACCAACCATACCAAAGGAAGTGTGAGAGAAGAGGGAGGCCGACCTGAAGGCTGCAGTGACTGGCATCTCCGCAATAGTGGAAAATTGTGGGAAGCTATTGGATGAAAGATTACAGATTCGGACTTCACTGTAGGAAGATCCAAATGTACAAAGACTACAAGAGGATATTCAGTAGAAGCAATAGCAACTGGAGGAGATTCAGGAAACCATGAGAACCTGACCAATCTCACAGAAGCTCGCAAAGGTCAATGAGAGAAATTCCCTCTAAAAGAAGATAGAGGAGCTGAGGATGGGAGAGTAGACTCTGATAGAGAGAACTCAACCATGGTAGGATGAGGCTCTCCAATTGTCCCAAGTAATATATGATAAGATTTAAGAGATTTGGCAGAGAGAGAAGGTAGTGATGCAAAAGGTTATGGGACTGCTGACAGAAGCATTGTTAGAGGAAGTGTGCAATGAAGAGAATTAGTTCACAGACAATCTACAACAATTAAACAATGCCTACAACAACATTGAAACGAAGATCAGAGGAAAATCAGCTAAGTGCCTTAGGATGAGGTACATGTGAGTGCTAGGGGCCTATTGGGCGCAACCCAACTTGGCCTAGATTCTGGAAAAGAATCCACATTTTGTGGGTGGAGCACGTAGTGGAGCGTGCAACAAAGTGAATTTGAGGAATTAAATATATCGCACGGTGTCGTAAGGGCTTTAGGGTGGGTAGAAGCCCCTCCTTTTTGTAAAAACGCATGATTTTTTAAGGGATAAATGGTTTTGGGGCCATAGTTGTTTGTTTTAAGAAGTCCATGGTATTTGGACCATGGCATTTTGATGTTGTAAACTATTGATGCCTCGAAAATCGTTGCACCAACATTGGGGGAAACCACCCGGTCCGGACCTTAGTGCAGCTCCTTTTCCGTTTGGGGTAGTGGCTCTGACTGGGGATAATGGGACCAGTTTCCCAGAAATAGATAAATGGGATGAATGAATACTTTGTAGATAACAGTAGCGATAGGTGAATGACTAAAACTATTGACAGAAATGTAAGTAAATAAAACTATCCCGGGAATCTATTTGAACTTCTAAAGCGTAGCTTTTGATGTTCTACATCTTAAAAATACAATTATATAGATGACTGCATTCTCAAAACACAGATATTAAATCATTCAATATTACTGTACCTAAATAGTTAGACACAACGATTAAAGCGATACTACTAGACTTTAAAGGTTCATACCATCAATGCATACATGATTAAAAAATAAGGCATATCATCTGAACATCCAATAGTGGTATGGGCAAGATTTCCTGTTGTTACGCATGCATACAGTTAATGATAGCAGGAATAATTACACAGTGAAGTCATATACACAGAATGAATTCAAACAAAGGATAAAAATACCATTTGAATCGTAAGCCACTCCCAATATGAATCGCTATGTATGGCTTCTACCTCAACGCATAAAAATCTTTGCATCAATGACAGTAGTGCACAATTGAATCAAGAAATTTCTCCATTAAAGTAAAAGCAAGTGGTCGAGTTTCATAAAAGAATAGAGGCTGAAGCACAATAGTGCAAACTTCAGTATGTTAAGTCTTATACAAAATTTTACGACCCTTTCTAAATGCATGAAGGGTCTATAAATACTATGCTAATCTTAAATATCTACAAAAATAGAAAAGCTAACTAAGCTGATGTCAATAAATTCTTGTTTCTATTTTTGCTGGAAATCGGAGGAGCTGGATGATGAATCACTCTGTCAGCTGTTTCCCCTTGAACCTGAGTTGATTGATGGCGAGCATTGGCTCAACTTCAGGAGGTTTCTTGAGCCTGGAACTGAGCTGGGCAGCATAGGTGGAGTCTTGGATATCGGGGATCATGCATTGAACGACATCGGTTAGGCATTTGAGAGCAGATCGTTGTTCATGTGGCTTGATTAGAAACCGCCAATATGCTTCTATGTTCAAAGTGTCAACCGCGGTAATTGACCTTGCTCTACCCTCTAAATCAGGGTAGCATGTTTGTTCCAATGCATTTGCAGTAGTAATCTTGCCAGGCGTGCATTGGGAAACAATATTGGCTAGATAGAGAGTATCATTTACTAGATCAGCCAAATTACCAGCGGTTAATGTACATCTTGATGTTGCTCTTTCTGCCTTTAATATTTGTGTTTTCCATTCTGTAAACAATATATTTTTATGGACCTCCAGTATCCGAGGCAAATTCGCTTCCTTACCTGACTTTGAATCTTGCCATTCAATATAGCTTGTGATATCTTCCTCGGCTTGATTGTATTCTTCTCTAGCCTTTTCTACCTGCTCACTTACAGTCGTAGCTAACTCACAGAGTGGTTCCACCTGAGAGAGAGATTGTGCCAAGAGTTTAACTTGGGATACAAGCGCTTTGTTGATTATCATTTCCTCTTTTTTGAATTCTTGTATCTGCGCATCTCCCTTGGTGGCTTCTAACTGTGCTGTAATTTGAGCAATACGTTCATCTTTGGCCTTCAAAGATTGTTCATTTACCGCTTTTAGTTGCTCCAATACCTCTGTCAGCTCGTTGTGTCTCTGGATGGCTGCCTGGGTGATCCTCTGTTTCTCCTGCTGCCATTGCTGCACCAATTGGCTATTGATTTTCTACTGTTCCAATAGCTGCTCGCTTGCGCGCACTGTTTCTTGTTGGTGTCCTGCTAATTGCTGCTCAGCTTGTATTACCCTTTGTCTGACATCTGCTAATTCCGTTTGAAGAGTGAAAATCTCCTGGTCCTTCGTCTTTAAGAGAACTACTACCTCTGATGCCTTATCAATAGTGGCAGACGAATAAGCTCCCGCATATTGCGACAACTTGGTCAGGTCATCAGAGGGATCGAGTTTCTCCCTCCAGACTACGTTGCCCGTAAGTGATTGTTCAAGAAAGAGGGAAGGTTGATCAATCCTCTGCCTCTTTCTTGATCGCTTTACTACGGCTTTATGTTTAGGGCTGTAGAAGACGTTTAGTGGAGGAATGTCTTCTACCAGGAGAGTGATTTGGTTGGTAGGACCTTTTGGAATTATTTCTACGTTCATAACTTTGGGTGGGCCGGTGGTTGTGCTCAAAGCCTGGGATGAGCCTTCCTTTTGTATGCCGCTGCTCTTAGGAGTCTCGATATTCTGTGAATCCTTACCCCCACTGATAATGGTACTAAAATGCTGCCATTCCTTTTGCAGCTCGGGGTCTGTGACAGCACCCTTATTAGTATTGGTGGTATTTTTCTTGAACTGGGACTTCTTTAGCAGTTGTTCTTGTTTCTCCTTCTCTTGTCGTTCATGTTCCTTCTGCTGGATCTCTGCCTATTTCTTTCGCTAGTTGTCTTCCTGCTCCTTTCTCAATCTATCTCCCTCTTCCTTTCTTAAGCGTTCTGCTTGCTCTCTTTTTAAGAGTTCTTCTTTTTCTTTCGCTAAACGCTCTGCCTGCTCTTTCTTCAGTTTTTCTTCTTGGTTTTTCTTCTGTTGTTCCTCCTGCTCATTGGCTTTGGTTTTCAGTGTAGCAGGGGGTTCTTTCTGTCGTTTCTTGCCAGGCTCGCTTGAAGACGCCGCTTGGGTTGGCATTATTAAGTCCAGGGGCAGAGTTTGCAACCTTTGCTCCCTGAGCTTATTGAACTCAGATAACCCTTCGTCATTATACCTTGTTCTAGCAAGCTTTTTAGCATGACCAATTGATTCTGCTGAGCAAAAATATCATCAAAAATATCCTCTTTATGCTCAAATGTTGATAATTTGGCATGTTCTAGAGCCGCGTATGCATATTTTCTCGGGTCATATGCTCTGTTTGGGATTATAGGAAGGTTTAGGGCTTGAATTTTCATGGCTTATTTTTCTGCATGTTTTAAATCATGCAAGGTAAAGACTCCACATCTGAAAGGAAAAGTTGGCCAGCCCCTTTTTT
>APFE031020733.1:0-29598 GCA_000404065.3 Pinus taeda
CTCTAACCCCCCGGTTCACTACGTAGGTTAGTCGTGGAAAGAATATAACACAACCCAACATGCGACATGTGTAAAAGTAATATTTTCAATTCACATCATCAGTTGAATAGGATTACATGTAACCATAAAAAACTCTGAAAGTAAAATAGATAGGTGTTTTAAAAGTTTTTACAAAATTTGTGCCCAAGACACATTTGTTCATCTGACCCGAAAACTCAAAAGTTCATACAAAATATCCTAAGTAGATCTAGTGGTGCTCATGGAAACAGGTCACAGCCTGTGCTATCATGCGCAAAAGCTAGCCTAACGGTTAGGAACACCAATAGTGTGGTGCTGCAGCCTCATAGGTAACTCCTCAATTCTGATATCCAGAATACAAAGGGTTAATCCCTCTATGTCATCCTACAACTTTGCTAAGGTCTCGGCCAAATCCAAGTCCTAGAGAACCACTCTCCTGATGTTTCTCTGTGCTGGCCCACCTGCGACCTGTTGGTGTACCACAGGTTGAACAGTACCCACATCTGTATGCATAGGAGTAATTTTAGTTTATTCTTGGAAACATTAAAAAACACAAAAAACATGTAGAAACTTGAAAAGTCAAAAAACACTTTGGTCAAACAACTTACCCATAGCACCCGATTGTGCTCCAACTAGTAAAATCAAATCTAAATCTCCACGATAATCCATCCCTGAGTATGGATGCTTCTCGATAATGACATGTTGTCGCTCAAGCCAGCTGAAAAATGCAGGGGAGAAAATGATTTTTGATTGACCAGTATGTCGAGCCATCAATTTGACCCACCTCTGCATACGTGGATCTCTAGAACCAACCACACCTAGTGATACATGCTTTGGTTGCATCAATGGGATTTTCTCTAAGGCAAAATAAATCAAGATCGAACCATAGCAAACATTCTTCGTCTTACAAATTTTTACCTTAGTCAGTTGTTCTTTCAGTAGTGAAAGTACAACCTCACACCAGTTGAAAACTTTTGGCTCTAGACACTCCAGTGCATACTGCATATAAGATTTGTTTTCCAGATGTAGTGTCACACTACCAGCCAATTTTGCAATCGTAAAGAGGATTGTTCATAAAAGAAAATCACTCACATCTCGAATGTTTATTTTCCCATCCTTGCTAGGATGTGTACCTGGCCAACAAAACTGTCTGACGTAATCTCTCACCAATTCACATCCATGGGAAAATCCAGAAAGTGAGATGGGGGCACCTCGCCTCGACAGTCTGGTAAGAAAGTAAATATCCTCAATACTAATAGGGACCATCTGGTCCCTAATGTGAAATGTCTGATCTGTTGGATCCCTTGCACGAACAAGGAACTGCAATAGTTCTATTTGTTGCATCATTCCAGACAACTTAAAGTATTTGAGTAACCCGCAATTCCTGAGGGCTTCAACTATACCCAGGTTATTTAGGGAAACCATTTCTTGTTCTTCATGCTCTCTTTCTCGTCATGTAATCGACATTCTGATCCGATGAAAGCCTAAAACACAATAATAGCTAAATTAGGATCCATTCCATGCAAAAAGCAAGGAAAATTTTGGAGCAAACAGCTAAAACCAACTTGGGAAATGCGCTCAGCGTAGCGTAGACATAGAGATAGTGTGCTGCAGAACATCTAGTCTTCTATCTGGGTGCTCTTCAGCGCAATTTTCGATGTGAAAGCCTGCTCTGATCCTAGGGCAAAAAAATGAAACCCCAAGGGCCCTAAAAAACCATAAAACTTGCATGAAATGACAAAAGAATGGACTAAAAAGAAAGTAGAGGGGTTTAGTTCCAACCTGGTCTAGACGGCTCGAGAAACAGTCTGCAGAATCTTTTGCAATCAGCCAGTGAAGTTTGAGGTAAAAATTGAGCTCAGAGCACAAAACTGGATAGTAAGTTCCAAATGGTAAAAATGATATGGTAAAAACTTATTTTATGTTTATTTCATGTTAATTAATCGACTAAACATTAGTATTTTCCTATTTTTACCTATGAAACAAATATTTTTAATCCATTTGGTGATGTTTTGAGTAGGTTTACAATTGATTTGCAGAATTCAACATGCTCGATTGTAAGTTGTACTTTTGACCACAAAACACACTTTTATCTCTTTTTCGAGCTTTGTTAAAAACAAAAAAGGAACCCCCTTGGAGTCCTCTTTAAGCTCTTTTTAGACTCTCTAAACATGAAAAGGTTGCCGAGCGCTTGTCCTTTCCAGCTCATTAACGGATTGGAAACAATATCTCTCTTGTATTATTTTACGCTTTTTCGGACTTGAGAGATTAATTTACGAAAAAGAACTTGTGGAGTTTTCTTTTTGTACCTTTTCAATAACTCTAAACATGAAAAGGACCGAGTTATCTTTGTCGTTAAACTCGTTAAAAACATCAAATGGCGACAAACTTGTCCATCTAGACAAGACCGAGTTTCACCTTCGCTAGACTCGTTAAAACATCAAATAACGATGGATTCGCCCAACGGGTGAAATTATACAAGAATCATATGTTATCCTCCTCAAGCTTGATAAAAATAAAGAGGTACTGGTCAGCAATGACTGGGGAAAATGGAAAATGGGAAAACCACTTTATGGTAGCAGGTCGCTCTTGAACATGAAACTTTCACTCCATCACCGGACTATCTGGGTTGGGTTATTAGCTTGATGGTTATCACACTGTTGCTCTATCATACCATCCATTGCTTTGTTTTGGGTCAATGCTACCGATTCACTTTAGTGTTGCCGACATGTTCAAGAGAAGTCATTAAGTCAAAATCCATCTTTTGCAATACCATAAACCTTCATTTTCATGATTGCTATTCCTGAACCTTGTGTTGTTAATCAAATTCCATCTCTAAAAATCACTACAATCGTTTTGTGTCGTTGATGTCGGATACATCAAGGCCCTCTTGCGACGAGTCGCTTCTTGTCAACATCAACTTACTATCCAAGAAGTTGACTTAGAAACACCGATTCGGTATCTTGAGGATTGCATGCATCATTAGTAGGTTTCTCCCTTTCGGCGATAGGCGTACATCAATGGCCTTCGACCAAAATACTTTGTATGGTGTTCGACATCAAATCATCCATTCACACCATGTAGAATGTACTGCAGTACCTTGAGGATCATTATCATTATCGGTGATTTCTCTTACATCTGTTAACAACTTACATCATCGACTAGTAATCAGATGGTGTCTTCCCATGTTCGACTTCAGATCACATATTCACATGGTTAGATTCGTACTTGAGCGAATGGTTGAATGAGATTGAAGACCCCAGATCTAGTTTCATCCATCTGGGCTACGATATCAAGATTACTAAAGCATATGTACAATGGCTTTACATTGATAATCATTCCGATCATTGGTCTATATCTATAGACGACTGTGTATGTACATGTAATGAAAGTTTATAAGCTAAGCATGGGTATGCCTTCCCTCAGCAATTCATGTAAAATTAAATATCATGATATATGTATTGTAATTGATGCAGGTCACCTTCCACTTCGATACCTCCTCATCACATCGTAAAGAATTTCATTCAACATTGGCATTTTTCTGACTTCATGGTTTAGGGGGAAACTGTTACAAATCCATTTGGGCACATCAAATCCCAACATTCAGATCCATGATTTAGGACTTATCAAACCCTAAAATCAATTGTTTCATGCCCTCAACAAGTCAACCCTTTGAATGCCTCCTTCCCAGACAGTTTCATGACTTGAAGACATCTAGAAATTGCCTCTAGAGGGACCAACACAGGTAAGCCCTTATGAAGGTGTGTTGCAGAGTAGTTGAGTCCACTGCCAGAGTGCTATGCATATCACTTAGGCTTCCTTTCACTTGCACTGGGCGAGAATGAGTGAAATTCACATAGGGTTTGGGAATATTCTTATCTTGTGGAGTCATCTAGAAGTTTCCCTGTCTTATCAACTCCTATGAGCTCGAAAATGGATGAGGAATGAGTTAAGGATCATCCTATCCTCTCATCCCTTCCTCCATGGAACTAATTCTAAGTATGGAAGGACATTTAATGTCACCATTAATGAAAAAACCTCCTTCATCTTCCTATAAATTGACCACTCATCTAAGTGATCAAGGGCTGGATTATGTTGAATTGTAAGGAGATAATGTTGTTATGAGACTTGCCTTTGGAGCAAATGATGTGATGCCACAAGCTTGTCTTGCTTTTGATGTGATGTGGATGGGATCCAAGCTGGAGGAATAACTTTGAATCATACACTTATGGTTGTAATTCCTTCTTCTATCTAATAAAGTGTTTCAACCTTTTTCCATATTTGTGTTCGTTCATAATGCTTATATGTATGAATTGCTTCTGATTCCTTTCATTTATATTCAAGCAATCATATGCTTTGATCGGTTTTCGTCTTCTGTCGTATTGACAGGGTACTTTTGAAGCAGATTAAGTACGGGAAGGAGCGACGAAATCAATACAAGGGAGACGAGGGGAAAGCGGAACTACAGGTAGGCCTTATATCCTCTCTTCTTATCTATTGCTTATAGGGAAAGTCTAAAACACTTTAAATTGTTGTTCTAGGCACAACTACTTGTCTAGTGAATTAGTATTTATCCATAGATGCTAAATTCTCCAAAACAGGGTTGTTGTACAGTTATAATGCAATTGACTTCCCTTAGAAAGAAATCTTGGATTTGACAAAAAATAAAAGAAGTTTTATGCTTCTAGAATATGGGATACCATAACTGTGTTAGCTATTCATCCATGTTGAAATTAGTTTTATGGGGTAGGTTGTGAAAGCCATGGTTTGACATGAGGTTTGTTATCATATATGCCATCATAAAGTTTCTATTGCTCTTGGACAAATTAATTAGTTGGAAAGCTAATTCATTGAAAATGAGGTTAACCTGGCTGAATAAACAATCTCGTTTGTAAGAGTGGTAAAGGGCATAAAGTATGGATTTTGGGACATTCTATTAAGAGTTAACATGGACAAGAGACAAGCAAGCATATTGGTGGAAAAGCCTTGAAGCCAATTTGTTGTATTGGGTTGATCTCAAAATATGAATTTATAATACATAATTGAATCGTCTAAATATTCTAGATCTAGATCTAGATCACACTGACAACTCAATGGATAATGAAGACACCTCATAAATATAGGGTCTACAACTCATGGACTTGGAACTTATGATTGTCTATGGATTCATGGTCTAACATTCCCCCCCAATCACAACCCTAAATAGTTTTACTAGAATTTTTTTTATCTTCAAACCGAAACTATTGAACAAAATTTTGATGAAAATATGCATGAAAAACTACCAATATTTGAATGCATGGAAGTGATCATCTACTATGGCTTCCATTCTCTAGCCATGTGACCAAGATTGTCACTAATATAACTTCTCACATGACCAAGATATAAGGAAAGAGGATCTAATATTATGTTGTTCACATTAGATCTATGCCTACCAATGATCATACTTCTACTCCATGCATGATATTTACAATCAACTTCCTTGTGGCCAAATAGGTCACATGAAAATTAATAGCCATAAAATGCATTAGTATACTTGAAGGATGATGATCTATTTTGCTGCTCAAACTGTTGCATATTTTGCTGGTAAGATATGAAAATTCTTCTTTTACAGTTGGCTGCAACATGTCCATGGTTGTGGCAAATATAGCATTCCACCTCATCCATCAAAGGATCAAAGGGGTTATCATTGCTCCTTTGAGATATGCCAAACTCTTCTCTTGGAATGAATGGTCTTCTAAACATAGGTTCTCTTCTTGGTACACTTTTGGTTGTCGATTTTGTTGCTTCCTTCCTCTTTTGTTTTTGATGTTGTTACCATCCTCTGCTTTAGGATTCTTAGGTATTGCAACATTGTTTGCATGTGACTATGAGTTAGATTCTCCCTTATGAAACCATAGACTAGATTTGGTCAAGGGAGATATTTCGCTGCCAAGCATGTTGGCCAAGGACCTCATACTCTTCTCCATCTTGTGTTGATTGTCATTATTTTCTAGCTCCTTTCTCATGGAGATAATTTTAGCCTCTAACTTTCCACATTGATTCTCACTTTCTTTTGACCAGTTTCTCTTTACATCTTCAATTATTTTTGCCTCTTATGATTGGGTCTTTAAGATTATAACTTCTTCTTTCAGCTCAACCTCCTTAACAAAAATATGCAATAAATTTTTGTGATCTTTGTTTAGAGCTGTTAGTATTTCGATTTCAATAGTTAACCTTTCTATTACAACTAGGGCTAAATCAAGTTCAGCTTCAAGGAGCATCATTCTATCACATTGATCACCAACTTGACTATTCAAATCTACATGGATAACATCATATCCATTTAAAATAAATAAGAAATATCTCACCATCATTATTACCTTCATATCTTACTTGTTGCATCACATCTGGTTCTCTTGTGCTTTCATCTTCTGATTTCTTCACTTGAAAAACCGTTGAACTCACACTAGGGGGATGTATCTCATTTGCTTGAGACTCTTTTTTTTGAGGACCCTTCTTCTTCTTCTTATTTTTGTTCTTCTTCTCGTGCTTTCTGTTGTTGCTACTGATGTCTCATCCATACAAGACCTGCAATTTACCCCATACATCCTTTGTAGATTTCAGATCCATTACCTTCTTAATATCCACATTATGAAAATGACTAAAAATCACACATTTAGCTTGGGAATTCCATTGTTTCACTTTCGCTGAGATGTGATATTTTCCATATCCTTCACATACTATATTCAAACATTAGATCCACTAGCTAACAATTCATATTTAACCTTTTCACTGCATACCTGATAGCTTGCAGCACTAAGTAGAGACAAACCTTGATGATCCATTAGAAAAAAATTACCAGGTATTACTTCCAATGGTCAAGCTACACCTGAAGAGACCCACTCTGATACCAATTGTTGGGAGCTTGACAATACTGAGGGGGGAGAGTGAATCAATATTGTACCAATGGATCACCAATTACAACTTTTTAACTTTTCCTTACAACAATTAACTGAATAAATAAAGAGAATCATCACAAAATATAGTAGCAGGTAACATATGCATACCAAACATAAGATCAACAATACATGTGAACAATACATCAAAGCACATAAACCATCACTGACACATGAGGAAACCATACATTAGGTGGAAACCCTTCTAGGAGAAAAACCACCGAACTTTGTCTTCTTCTTCTTCTTCTCAAATAAGATATTATTTTACATCAATCATTGGTAGCCACTAGTGTGCAAGCTCCGACTTGTGATGTATGCAAGAAACCACTCGATCCAAGCCACTAGCTTATGGAAGCCACCACTTCCACAACTAATTACATACACTCATCCGCTGGAGGCAATGACCGTTAATAAGCTGCAAGGACCCACCTACTTGGAAGCACCCATTCCAAACTATCTCTACAAATATTTATTTGTTGGATGCTCCAAACCCCAAATAGTTTCTAGGGCCACCACCTGAAGTAATACACCACTCCCCAAATCAGAAATCCACCACTTTCCACTGAAGGCCCCGACCTTCAAACCCTTGTGGACCACCTTTCATATATTTTCAAAATGGGCCCATGAATCTCTGCTCAAATAATTGTGGACCACGTTTCATCTATTTTAATGTTGGATCCATTGAGACTATCTGCTTAGAACAATACCTAAATCTCTACTGACAAACACACTCTCACTACTAAACCCTAGAAACACCTCAAACTCTGGTAGCATCCAAACTCTCAAGTCTCAACAACATATTCTATCTCAATATTCATTTGGAGACAAATCTAACAACAACATTATAATCTTTGTCCTCTGTCTCAACAACAAAAATTGTCAAACTCACTCTCTACTCAACAATGAGAGAAAATTTGAATGGTAACAAAATCACACAAGGGCACCAAACCACATGAACCTCTCTATAATACAAACTACTCAGCACCACAATACTTTCAACCACACACTATTTGACATGGCCTTAAGCTTACCTTACACTCAAACCCTTACCTTACACTCAAACCCTAGAATCACACATAGTATCTCTATTAATATAATGCTACCAATGACATACTCCACTCATCCAATACTCAAGATACCAACTCAAACAATAGACGCTGAATCAATAAGGCTAACTATGGCAATGCTAGGTTTATACATCAAGAATTTATGGTAGCTACAACCATGTATATATGACATATAATCATGAAAATGTAATGCATCTATATAGGGGATCAACATAAACAAAAACTTATCAAAAACTCTATCATATACACAAATTATCGCATTGTGTCTTTGTCATAAGAACACCACAATAGTAGCATAAAAAATCTGTCTATCACACAACATCAAACTTTGACCATACTCTATACACATTGATACACATGTCACTCCATCACAACATGTCTAACTCAAATCGGCCAACATTTAATACATTAGATATCACATCAAAGATTCACGCTATCCCTGTTGGATAGTTCAATGCACAATACACATGATCCATCACCTTCCATAATCCACATGTAGGCTTTAACACTCCGGTTAATTGAAAAACCACGTCAAAGTGTGCAACATTTATCGATCCAACCTATGACATTTCTGCAATACATAACACTACAGGTTGCCAAGGCACCTACATAGGTGTGTCCTTCATCATCTAATCACACCCTTACATGATTTACTACAGGTTTAAATGAACAATTATAAACACAGACAATCAAAACTCAAATCAATCCACACCATACCCACTCTCGTCATTTTTTCTATACATCAAATCACACATCATATGATGGATCACCATCTCAAATAAATTTCCCAACACCATAGGCATTGACCATGGCATAACAAACTAAACACAACCCCAACCAATAACTAGTATGAATGCCGAAACACCACTTAGGTATACAATCTTCAACCTACACACAAATTAGTGATATCAGTCCATTGTTCAACTAAACTCATTGATCAGACTTGCCAACAATCTAGTCAATTGCACAAGTAACTCATATCACATCTAAAAATGTAAACATCTACGCCAATAAAAATGTGTCTAGGAGTATGGGTAAAATTGCAGAGTCACTCCTCACACAGGTGTAACAATTGATATATGATTTGCTTTGCATCCAACCTCTGGAATGTACATGCCAACCACTTAAAAGCTCATTTTCTCAGGCCATAAATCGACCAAATCAAACATGTTAATGCGTTCCACTTCTCCTTGATGATCAGATAAGATTGCCCAAATTAACCATGCTAAAGATGATCGAATAAAATAGCTAATAATGACCAGATCAATTGATCGTTTCGTCAAAATACCTTGGGAAAATTCAAAGTTAAAGGCCCATGGATTTCCTTTTTCCACGCATGAGCCGTGGACGCTAGTATTCCACAACTAATCTAGGCTACATAAGTTGGTATTCCATTGGAAATCTGAGTTATAAATACTGCAAACACCAATTTATCATGCTTAGTGTCGGCCAATTAGCTAAATGGGGGAAAACTTAAAATCCTCTACCCAGATATGCAACCACAGGTTCACACCAACTTCAAGCAGTCTTCCAAGCATGTTCATCCATAGAACACATCATCAAACCATGTACAAGCTCCCACATCTGCAATTGACATCAATGGCAATACAAGGCTGAATTCATAGTTGACATCTATGCTAATACAACACCGCCAACAATCTCCCCCCTTTAGCATTGATGACAACACCACAACCACACCACCAATTGATCCTCTTTAATTGGCCTTCATTCTCCATTATTTGGTTGGTTTTGTTCTCCCTCCATGCTAATTCTTCCGTTAAACCCCTCTTTTTACTCTAATCTTATCCAATACTTACTATAAATAATTTATAAATAATTTTTCAATTGCAAGTTAAAATTAAATTCTAATTCAATAAAATCAATTCTATCAAATTTTATATTATAATAAAAAGTCAATTTCAATATCATTTATTTTCCCTTTCCCTTATTTCCTAATAAATCATTTTGAGTATTAAATTCATGATTTTAAATTTCATTATCAAATTAATTATTTAGAGTTATCATCATTCTCATCCTTTCAATTCTAACTCAATATAATTATTTGACATTTCCTAAGCATATTATTAATTTAACCATTCTTGGTAAAAATTCGAGTTCAATTTTAATATTCTTTAATTCCTAAATAATTATTATTATTAAATTAATTATTGAGAGATATCAACATTCACTACCTTTTTATTTCCCTTGATGATTAGATTCTTAATGCATCCTCTATTCATTTATAGTGTGGCACTCTTCGCATCATCAACTAAGCTTTATGACCATGAAGATGGGTGAAGTCTTCACCTGAAACATTAGGCATCCCAACAAGGAAAAGACATAGTTTATCAAAAGTTTTTATCATCATCAAGTTCTTGACTATGAGAATCTTCTTGCAAAAATTGACATATAATTTACTCTACATCTAACCTTTCGAATAGCATGCTAACACACTTAAAAGCTAATTTTCCCAGGCCACAAATCAACCAAATCAAACATATTGATGTGTTCCACTTCTTCTTGATGACAAAATCAGATTGATGAAATTAACCAATTGTTAAACATGATCGAATCCAACGCATTAACTTCATTCCATTACACCTTGGAGACTCAATCAAAGAATTAACCATGACCAATTCAAACACATTAAATGTGGCCGAAACAAATAGCCAATTAAGACTAGATCAATCGCTCGTTGCCTCAAAATACACTAGAAAAATTCAATGATAAAGGCCCATGAATTTCCTCTTTGCATACACAGGTTGCAGACATTGGTATTCCACAACTAATTTGGGTTGCAGACACTATTCTTCCACTAGAAATATGAGTTGTAAAGACTACAAACTCCAATTTTCCATGTTTAATGTGCGTTTGTTTTCTAAATGGAGGAAACTCAAAATCCTCTGCCCAAATTTTCAACCACAAGTTCATACCACCTTCAAGCATTCTTTCAAGCACCTTCATCAACAAAACACATCATCAAACCATCTACAAGCTCCCACTTCTGAAATTGATGTCAATTACAATACAAATATGACTTCACAATTGAAATCAATGCCAACACCATGCTACCAACAATCTCCCCCTTTTCCATTGATGGTACCACCATAGCCACACCACCAACTAATCTTCTTTAGCTACCCTTCATTCTTTGTTGGTTGGTTGGTTTCATTCTCCACTTGTGACTGGTCTCATTCGACCCCCTTTGAAATCACTAGCAAAGGGTGACCAAACCTCACTTGGAACACCATGCTGACACCAATTGTACTATGTTGATACCAATTGTTTTCATATGACATAATAATCTACATCACATTTTGCGAAATAGACATCAGAAACCAAGAAAACTTTATTGCTCATACTTGTAGCTCTTTCAAATAATGTGCCAATAATGATGAACACGCTCATGCTTCCCCTGAACATGTGCTTGGGATGCAATCAACTCTTCATGCTGCTCATGAATTTTCTTGCTACCTATGCCTCTTTTCCACATGTAAGAGACTACACAAATTAGACCAATAATTGCACAACCAATAATTACAAATGATAACAATGATATACAATGATATACAATGCAAGTACATGACTATATGAATGGAAGTACAAAGCTAAATATTGCACTCAAATGTGGATACACGATTGAAATAAGACTTCCTTTTATGCATGGCTAAAATTAAATGACTCTATCTTATGCATTCCTAAAACAAGGGTTCTGGGTTACTTAACCAATTTTCCAAATTATGAACAAATACATACATGGCTAAAATACGTTCTTTTCACTTATGAATGCAACATGTTTAACACCTACAATATGAGGTGAAATAAACATAGAAATAATATGAAACCCTTGATGTCACAACTCCATGTACAACTCTCGCTGAACTCATGCACTTTCCAACCTTCTTGTTGATCCTGCAGACCTCATCATGCATTTAGGCTCTCAAGCACACCATGATTTTGTTGCAATTTGTCTTCATTCCATCTTCAAGATTCCCATGCTGCCGCCATATGCTCCCCCTAAGACCATGCATGCCTCACATTTCTCTTTTGCAATCTTGCTTATGAATAAATCTAAGAATAATGGACAACAATGGAGATTAGATTCTCCTACTTAGGATTTGAAGAGGAAGAGATTGTCTTCAATCTCTTTCTTTTGACTAATCTTCCCTTCAACATGTACACATTTTCATGGGTTATAATTCCTTTTGCTATCAATATCTTTGACTCTTATTTCCGGATGTTGCAACCTTTGGAATTGAAGATGACTTCTTTGCCTCCATATACCATCTGGGCTTCAAGCCCTCAACCAACAACACTTCAACTGCATTTGTCTTCTTATCACTAAGGTTGGCCTTACCTATTCCCAAAACTTTAACTGGAGCATTATGTCCAAGAATAACATGACCATCATTAGTTTCTTCAAGGAGAGGAATTTGTTGTTGTCCCCTTACATATGATAAGAAAATCAACTATTTATGTACCATTGATCATCTTCTTCAAACATGCATAGAGAGATACAACACTTCACCAATTGCTCCTCTTTCTTATTCCACATCTTAGTAGGTTGCTTTCCAGTATGTGCATTCTCCTTTGGTTTTCTGCTAGGCCTACTCTGGATGAATTGTTCCTTTTGCCTGTTTTTTCTTGAGAAATTGGAAAACTTACAATCTCTAGACATGTGACCAAGATTTTCACAAGTATAGCATCTCACGGCCAAGATATAAGGTAGAGGATAAAATCTTCTACTCTTCACATTAGATCTATCCTACCAATGATCATACTTCTACTCCATGCATGATATCTGCACTCAACTGCCTTGTGGCCAAACATGTTACATGAAAGAAATAGCCATAAATGTGTTAGTATACCTAAAGGTTGATGATATCTTTTGATACCCAAACTGCTACATATTCTCCTAGTCAGATCTAAACATTTTTCTTCTACAACTAGTTGCAACATGTCCATAATTCTAGAAAATATATCATTTGACCTCATCCATCAAAGGAACAAAGGGGATATTATTCCTCCTTTGAGATCTACCAAACTCTTCTCTTGGAATGAATTGTCTTCTAGACATAGGTGCTCTTCTTGGTACACTTGTTGGCTGCTGATTTTATTTCTTCCTTCCTCTTTTGTTGCTCATGTTGTTTCCATCCTTTGCTCTAGGAATCTTGGGTATTGCAATATTGTTTGCATGTCTTTGTGAGCTAGATTATCCCTTATGAAACCCTTGACTAGATTTGTTCAAGAGAGAATCGTGGTTTTCAACTATGTTGTTTAAGAGCCTCATACTCTTCTTCATATTCAACTGATTGTCCTTCTTTTCTGGCTCCTTTCTCATGGAGACAATTTTTGCCTCCAACTTTCCACATCTATCCTCACTTTATTTTAACCGACTTCTCTTTACATCTTCAATTCTTCTTTCCCATTCTGACTGGGCCTTTAAGCTGATGATTTCTTCTTTCATCTCAAACCCCCTGACATAAAAAAATTTCAATAAATTTTCTTTATCCCATTCATAGTTGTTAGTCTTTTGATTTCAACAATTAACATTTCTATTATAGCTAGGGTTGAATCAAGTTCAACTTCAAGGAGCATCATTATATCACATTCATCACCATCTTGACTATTCAAATCTACATGGCTAACATCAAATCCATATAAAACACATCTAAGAAATATATCACCATCATCTTTACCTTCAAATCTACTGTTGGTGCATCACATCTAGTTCTCTTGTGCCCCCATCTTCTGATTTCTTCTCTTAAAGAATTGTTGAACTCACACTAGGGGGGAATGGATCTCATCTAGATGAGACTTTTTCTTTCGAGATCCCTTCTTCCTTTTCTTTTTGTTCTTCTTCTCTTGCTTTCCATTGCTGCTACTAATGTATCCTCCATTAAAGACCTACAATCTATCCCATATGTCCTTTGCATATTTAAGAGCCATTAGCTTCTCAAGATCTGCATTATGCAAATTACTGAAAATCACACATTTAGCTTAGGAATTCCATTGTTGTACTTTCACTTAGAGGGTACATTTTCCACATTCTTCACATAATATTCCAAACATTTCCACTAGTTTTTAACCTTTTAGCTCCATATCTGATAGCTTGTAGCACTAAGAAGAGACACACCTTGATGACCCATGAAAAATAAATACCAAATCTTCCTTCCAATGGTTAAGCTACATATGAAGACACCCACTCTGATACCAATTGTTGGGAGCTTGAAAATACTAAGAGGGTGAGGGTGAATCAATATTGTACCAATGGATCACCAATTACAACTTTTTACTTTTTCTTACAACAATTAAATAAATCATCAAAGAGAACCACACAAAATATAGCAATAGGTAACACATGCATACATAACATAAGATCAACAATACATGTGAACAACACATCAAAGCACATAAACCATCATCAACACCTGAGGACACCAGTCATTAGATGGAAACCCTCTTGAGAGAAAAACCATTGAACTTTTTTCTTCTTCTTCTTCTTAAATAATATCTTCCTTTACACCAATCATTGGCAGTCACAAATGTGCAAGCTTTGACTTGTGATGTATGTAAGCAACCACTTGCTCCATGCCACTACCTGATGGAAGCTGCCACTTCCATAATTACTTACAAACACTCATCTACTGGAGGCACTGACCCCGAACAAGCTATAGGCACCCACCTACTTGGAATCACCCACTGCCAAATGGCTCTTTATATATTGATCTATTGGAGGCTCCGACCCCCAAATAGTTTCTCACTCCACCACCTGAAGGAAGCCACCACTTGCCACTAAAGGCCCCAACCTTAAAACCCTTGTGGACCATTCTTCATATATTATCGAACTGGTTCCATGAATCTCTGCTAAAACAATTGTGGACCATGTTTTATCTATTTTCATACTAGATCCACTAAGACTCTCTGCTTAGTAACAATACATAAATATTTGTTGACAAATCGACTCTCATTGTCAAACCCTAATAACACCTCCAACTCTGGCAACAACCAAACTCTAGTTGGTAAAACCATCTCTTTCATCAAAGACTCTAGCCAGTATGTTGAGTTCATTAAACAAGATAAGCTGGATCCGGGTGATAAAATTATTAGTTTTGATGTGGTCCAGATCTTCACCAAGATTCCCTTAGATGAATAATTCCAAGTAGTAAAAGAAGTGGTAGACCCCCAAACTATAAAGTTGGTTGAAATCTGTCTCCATTCTACTTTCTTCACCTTCCAAGGAGAAATATTTGAGCAAACATCGAGAGTTGATATGGGATCACCTCTATCACCTATTGTAGCCAATCTCTTCATGGAAAAAATTGAAAATAAAGATCTTGACACCTACCCATTAAAGATTAAGTTTTGGATCAGGTTCGTGGATGACACCAATGTCGATTGGCCTCATGGGGATGATGATTTTTTTTTAAACCATCTCAATAGCATATCCGATGACATCAATTTTACAATGGAGGTCGAGGATAATAATTGCATCCCAGTCCTTGATATCCTTCTCATAATAAACAAGGATGGATCCCTAGGGCACAAAATGTTTAGAAATAAGGCGCATACATATAAGTACCTTCATGCGGATTCATACCGCCACCCAACTCAAAATATGGGTGTTCTTCAAACCCTCTTTACTAGAGCCTATAGAATATCGGATGAAATCCACACCAAAGAGGAGATTAATTACTTAAGAAAGTATTTACAAGCTTAGGATACAATAATAAAGACATCATCAAAGCCATCCAAAAAGCCAAATCTAGAAGCAAGAAAGATAAGTCTGAAAACCCCCCAACTGCTAATGCTTACCTTCCATATATTCATGGAGTCACTAACAAGCTAACTAAATTTCTCATGAGGAAAGATACCAAAACTTCATTCAAACCCATGATGACTATTAATCAAAGAATGAAATATGTCAAGGACAACCCGGAGCACCTCCAATAGAAAGGAGTTTATATGATCAATTGTTCTTGTGGGGAATACTATATTGGGGAAACAAGTAGGTCTGTCAAGATCAGGCTTAAAGAGCATGGTGCAAATATCCAAAATGAAAGAACTCGTTCTTCAGCTTTAATTGAGCATGCAGGCAAGGAAAACCACCATCTATTCCTTGAAGACACAAAGGTCATTGCCAATGAAAAACATTATTTTAAACATAAAGTGCGGGAGGCACTTGAAATCATCAAGCACCCGCACAACCTCAAAAGGGATGGAGGCTTGTAAGTTAGCAGAAATTGGATTTCCCTTCTCCCCTGCAATGAATAAAATGATCCCCCTTCCACATCATCCTTACCATTCTTCATCATTCCCGCACCTCCACCCCCTGCTCCTCCATATTTGCCTTGAAGACACAAAGGTCATTGCCAATGAAAACATCATTTTAAACATGAAGTGCGGGAGGCACTTGAAATCATCAAGCACCCGCACTACCTCAATAGGGCTGGAGGCTTGTAAGTTAGCAGAAATTGGATTTCCCTTCTCCCCCGCAATGACTAAAATGCTCTCCCTTTCACATCATCCTTACCATTGTTCATCATTCCCGCACCTCCACCCCCATGCTCCTCCCAATTCTCTCATATATCACATTCCCCCTCTTCTCCTAAAAATTTCCCTATCACCCTCTCATGTTACATCCCTATGAATTTTATTAGCCCTGCCCCCTTTTGAACCCCTCCCTTCTTTGACCCAACCCTTTGTTAACCCAACTCTACCCTTCTTACCCCTAATAATAATATTAAGTATTATCAAGTAATATTGCTTATATAATCTAGTAACATGATCTGATATTAGGTATAGTTAAGATTCATATTAAAATATATTATTAATAAACTAATAACATAGGCTTAAAAAAAAAAATCAAAAATCATAATATTAGTAAAGTAAATATATTAATACTACTCTTCAATAAATAAAAATCAAAAGAATTTTATAATTTAATTAAATAAAATTAAAATGAAATTTATTAAAAGAATGAAAAATACTAAAAAAAAATTGAAAACATAAATTTAGAAATGAATTTAAATAATACAAGATTATATATAATTGAGTATATATAACTTATATTAAACATATTAGCAATAATTAAAGCATTAATTATAAAAAACTATTAGTTAAAATAATATAGAATATCATAAAAAGGTTTATAAATAAATAATTTATTAATTAAATGACATCGTAATAAAAAATGAATTGAAATAAAAATTATGTTTAAATAAAAAAGTGATTATTCACCTTGAGCTGGTCGACTCCCCACCTTGATAGCATACTATATCATATTCATAACTCCCATTTCTCTTCTTTGTAGATTCAGTCCTGAGGATGATTCTTGTTCTAGACTTGAAACACAGACAACATAAAAATGCAGACTGTGGAATATCTGAGCCCATAATCTCAACAACCAAACTCTCAATACTCAACATCATATTCTGACTCAATATTCACTTTGACATAACTCTAGTAGCATCATTACAATCTTCATCCTCTGTCTCAACAAACAACATTTTCAAACTCACTCTTTGCTCAACAATGAGAGCAAACCTTAATGGTGGTAGACTCACACAAGGAAACTAAAGCACATGAACCTCTCTAAAATACAAGCCACTTAGCAACACAATGCTCTCAAGCACACACTCTCTAACATAGCCTCAGGCTACTCTTACGCTCAAACCCTAGCAATATGCATAATATATCTCTAGCAATAAAATGCTACCAACAACATACTGCACTCAACTAACACTCAAGATACAAACTCAAACAAAAAGATTTGACACAATAATGTTAACTATGACAATACTAGGTTTATACATCCGGAATGTATGGAAACTACACCAATGTATATACAACATATAATCATGATAATGCAAGGTATCTATACAAGGAATAAACATAAACAAAAACTAATTAGAAGCTATATCATATACTTAGATAATCACACCATGTCTCTGTCACAGGAAGAACACAACAACATGAGGAACAATATGTCCATCAAACCCTGACCATACTCTGTGCACACTGATACAAAAGTCACTCCATTCATAACATGTCTAACTTAGATAAACCAATAATCAATACATCTAGCCATCACATCAAAGATTCGGGTTATCTTTGCTTGACATTTCAATGCACAACACATATGATCCATCACTTTCCATACTCCACACATGGGCTTTAACACACCGGCTAATTGAACAACCACTCTAGAGCGCACAACACTTATTGATCCAACCTCTAACATTTATGCCTCACATAATGCTACAGGATACTAAGGAACCTACACAAGAGTATCCTTCATCCTGTAATCACACCCTTACATGATTTGTTATAGGTTTACATGAACTAATATGAACACATGCAATCAACACTCAATTTGATCTACAACATATCCACTGTCATCATTATTTCTATACATCAAATCACACATCATGTGATGGATCACCTTCTAAGGCAAATTTAAAAACACCATACGCATTGACCATTACATAACATACTAAACACACATCCTCAACCAATGACTAGTTTAAATTCCAAAACACCACTCAAGTATACACACTTTGGCCCACACATAGATTAGTGATGTCGATCCATTGTTCAGCTAAACTCATTGCATGAATTGGCCAATGATCTAGTGAATCACACAAATAACTCACACAACATATAAAGATGTATACATTTTCTCCAATCACAATGTGTATATGAGTATGGGTAAAATTATACATTCACTCCTTGCATAGGGTAACAATTGACATATAATTTGATTTGCATCCAACCTTTGGAATGTACATGCTAACACACTGAAAACTTAATTTGTTCAAGCCACATGTTGACCAAATCAAACATATTAATGTGTTCCAATTCTCCTTGATGATTAGATCAGATTGACCAAATCAACCAACTGCTAAACATGATCAAATCTAGCACATTAATTTCATTCCATAATGCCTCGGAGACTCAAGAAAATGATCAACCATGACAAATTCAAACACATGAAATGTGGCCAAATAAAATAGCCAATTAAGGATATATCAATCACTCCTTGCATCAAAATACCTTAGGAAAATTAAATGGTAAAGGCTTGTGGATCTCCTTTTTCCATGCATAGGTCACAAACACTGGTATTCCACAACTAATCTAGGTTGTGGACACTAGTATTCCACTAAAAATTTGAGTTGTGAAGACTCCAAATGCCAATTGTCCATGTTTAATGTGCATCCATTAGCCAAATGGGGGAAAACTTAAAATCCTCTCCCCATATATACAACAATATGTTCATACCACCTTCAAGCACTCTTCCAAGCACCTTCATCAATAAAACACAACATCAAACTATGTACAAGCTCCCACAACTACAACTAAAATCAATGCTAATACAAGGCTAACTTCATAGTTGACATCAATGCCAACACCATGATGAATTATACCTTTGGATTCCTTGTGCTGAAGAAGATGGTAACAATCAACTGTGGGATTGAGGAAAAGGTACTCTGAGATTCCATATCTTTAGTTGGTAGTTGGTGGTCGATTCCCTTAAGCAAGCATCCCCCCAAATTCTAGAATCTAGATTTGGAGTGATAGCTACAAGTAAGTGTGGTTATAATTGTCTATGGTTGGGTGGAGAGTCCTTGTCCTAGACTCAGTTTCCCTCCAAGTTTAAAAGATAAGTAACCATCTGTGTATGTTCACACGTTGATTAATTTATGATGCATTTATGGTTGAAATGGTCCTGGAATTTTGGATTGTAATAGTGTTGTTGATGCAATAAGTATGTGGTTACTCTACTGTGTGGAGATGGCTTTTATGGTTATGAAAAATATGCATAGTTATATGTATGTGTTGCATTTCTAAAAGCATTGTTGGAGTTAAATGAGTTTCTCAAGCATGTGCCTCTCGATTGTAAAGAGGTGTTGTGTGAAGCACTTACTAATATTTTCATAACCTACAATATGCAACAAAATGTAAATGAATAAACTTAATAACAAATATTATGCCACTCCTCTACATAAGAATTTCGTTATGTATGAAATATATAAGAATGTTGCTAATAGCATATATGTGAATAGCTTAATGATACCATGAATGATACAAGCAATGAAATGATCCATGAGGATCTGGAATAATACTTGGAAGCCTCGGGCATATATACCATTTTCATTAACATGAAATAATTACATAAGAGATCGTCCACTTAGGAGGGTTTGTGCATATACATGGATGTTCCTTCATTGGGCTATAAACCCTTGAACCTGTGAAAAAGGCATTATGTCAATGCTGGAAGGGTTATTCTTCCTTCAAGTGTAGGGATAGTCGAAATCCCTGTAGGAAGGCTTCACCAACCATGCATTATCAACAACTTGGATGTCTTCCGCTAGCATCAGGGCATAGCTAGCTTGACCCTGAAAGCTTATTCTTAGCGCCATTGTTAGCCTCTCTCATAAAACAATAATAAATCCAAAAATAAATAAATTAATTAAATATTCCAAGTTAGGAATTTGTGCCTAACTCTTGGGTTGTTCCTCTAAGATAGGAGTTAGTTTAGGTAACTCCTATATTGGTGTGTGTCTGGTGAGAAATTATCTCAACCAAAGGAGAAATTATCTCAACCAAAAGTGTCTAAGATAGCACACACTATCTTGAGAACACTGTCTCTCATCTATTTATTTGTAACACTATATTCAATTATTTTATAAATGAATGAAAATGTGAGACATAATACCTGAGGCTGAAGCCTTTTCCGCCAATATTTTGTGTCTGGTTTTTTATCTGTGCTTTATATACTTGTCTGAGTTAATTTCATTTTTCAATAGCCATAGATTTTTTTGCACCACTTTCATGGATTCTAACACTCTTCGTGTGTGGTAGACAAGGTGGAGACTTTTTAGGAGTTCACACCAAGGATGTGGTAGGTAGGAGCTGCAAGAGCTCCTATGCCAACATGCCTAGAATTCCTTTTCTACAAATGGGGAATGTAGATAGGCTAGGAACTCCTTGGATTTGGTTTGGCTCAATCTCAGGAAGGGTAACACCATAGGGCACCTTAATAAACCATCGACGTTGGCACCAGGTACTGGCATTGATCCAGAGGTCTATAGGGTCTCTGAGAGAAAGCCATGGTCGAAATATCTAGTTCAGGGAAATCATGGCAGGGCGAAGACTTTCTCTTATGACAATTGTAAAGATCCCAGTCTGATGTATTGCATAAGCCAGTAAACAAATCCCTTAGTCAAGCCATGGTGGAGGCTGAGTGCTAGTTCAATGTCGTGCAGAGAGGAGTACCATATAATTATAGCATATTTCAACTAAACCTCATCCTACCCTTGGAAGGTAACCCTAGATGTGGAGGCTAACCACCGACGTGGCAGAAGAGAGCACTGGGATAGATCCAGTGAGATGGTGTGTCACGACTGCTTGAACAATGGTAGGGGAGCGACCCCATCAACCACATAATCCTGTTGGTTAGCAAAGGCCCGTCCTTAGGAATGGGCAGGGAGGGACCCAAAAGGGTGATCTAAGTCGACTGTGCTAGCCCACCTGTCGATTCAACTCGACGAGTTCACCCTGAAAGACTAAAGTAGGGATTTGATTGTAAATGCTGGGAGAAGACTAGTGGGATGACATAATTCATGCCATTATGACAGAGTGTGTACCTGATTGGTGGATAAGGGGTCCCATTGGCTAGGCTAGCCCGATGTTATGACTTCAAAAAGTAAAGAGGTGTAGCGAAGGAAGCACCAATATGAGGGAGTCAGGGTGATGTGGGATAGGTCAAGATGGTAGGCAAGAGTGGAAGCGCTGACCAATGTGAAGACGATGACATAACCCCACCATCTTCGTAAGCCTAGAACAGAGGCCCCGGTGGTAAACTTAAGTGAGCACTTGGGGAATCAATGGGAGAAGGTAAGTAAGGTGTCGTGTCTAATAGGACCCACCCAAGAGGCACAAAGTTGTTGTGTTTAAAGGCACCAAGTTGATGTGGGGAGCATAGGCCATTGCATTCAACAAGGCCGAATATATATCTAAGCATGCAGAGTAAAAGCTCTTGTTGCGAAGCTCTTATGACGAGTTGGGAAGCCTAACTAGAGTTTAAAAAATAATGTTTACCCAATTCCTATAACATGAATTGAGGCATTGGGTATGTTATAGAGTGGTATCAGAGCTTCCAGGTTCAACTCTTGGACTGGATGGGCTTCAACATAAGTGAGTATTGATTATAAAAAAAAATACTAAGTAATTGTTTAGGTGTTACAAGTCAGTCTAAACTATTGATTGCTTTCTTGATGGTAACCTTTTGCTAATTTGAACTGTTTGGTTGCAGATAGACAACAAATCAGTGAGAGTAGGATCATGGCCATAAATATGTTGTTTATTATTAATTATCATGATAGGATTGCAATATTGAAGGATTAATGCATATGAATTGTAAATATGGTTGGCACACTAACATGGTCGTTTTGTCATAGCAGGGGTCTCCATGGCAGACCCATGAATGCAATATTCATGGTTATGATTAAGTGTTTATCCAATTATCATGAAAAGTATAACAATGTGTGTGGTTTACATCACATCAAAAGCATCATAAAACAAAGGAAATACAATAATGAGGACTGAAATGGTTAAGCACAGTTCTGATCAATCACAACATGGAAGTTGTTAGGTCAGAGCTAAAGAGGAAGAGAGATCAGTTGACCAGGGGGGGGGAATCACTTCCCATACTAGATGGACACATTGATAAGCATGAGGGATAAGGTGGGAAGCTTTATGGCCTATAATTATAGGCTAGTAAGAGCCCAAGAAAGGTAAGAAAATATCAATGCAGTCATCTTGCAAAGTCTCTCGGATTGAGAGAGGTAGTGACAATATGAGATGAGGGCCAGTCATAGAGACAGGAAAAGCCTTCATGAGTAGGAATAAAACACCAATGAAACAGATGGTGGTAGGTTCAGAAAGAGGCCCAGGCAAGGAAGTGAGGAAACTGTGCCAAGAAATGTACTTTTGAGCACTCCAATTGGAGGAGCTAGCACACAAGTGAATTATTGTAGCAAACCATCTAGTTCTGTTTCCCGGAGGCACAACCATTCTCACCATTACCATCATCATCATTTAGGAAGCAAATGAAAGTATCACATACCAGAGGATTTTAAGAAATCCATATCGCCCACATTTGATGTGGATACGAAGAAAGCAGAGGATGCAAAATGTTGGTTGGTAGGAATGAAGAAGTTTTCCAGAATACACAACTGTTTTGAGAATATGAAAGCTAGAGCCACCACATATATCTTAAAAGGAAAAGCTAACATATGGTGGGAGGACTTGAATAACATTAGAGCCATGGTTGAGAAATAATTTACCTAGGATGAGTTTGAGAAGCTCTTCAAAGAGAAATACTTTTCTGAATGCTACTATGATAGGAAGGCCAAAGAGTTATATGAACTCAAAATGGGCGAGTTAACCAGTGCTGAGTATGTCACTGATTTTTTAGAACTATTGAGGTATGTACCATATATCAAGGATGAAAAAACCAAAATTTAGAGATTCATAAGTGGGTTGACTATGGCATTCAAAGATAAAATTGAGTTGCTAGCACCCCAAACCTTGAAAGATGTTATCAAGAAGTTAGAGCACTCCTATGAACAAGAAAAAAACAAACCTAATATTAAAAGTAATTGGTAGGTCAAAAGCAACATTGGACATAAGAAGAATTGGCCTAAGAAAAGCTCAAAAAGGAGAGAGGGTAAGCACCCAACTCATACAAGATAGTCTCAACAGAAAGCAAATGTTTCTATTAAGAAGAATGTGCAACAATCGACGTCAGTAAAACCCACGTTTGAAGGTTGAGAGTCACTCAAATGCTAGACTTGTGGTGAGAAACACATATGAAGAGTCTATCCACAACAGCAAAATGTCAGTCCAAATATTTGCAGTGCTCAAGAGGCTTGCACCGTGGGTGAAGTATCTTAGAGTATGCTAAGAATTTATGTCGCAGTGGACAACCACCAAGTAGATCACCAGGCATCCATCATTGAGATGGAAGGTAAGTTGCAAGAGGAAATCATTTCTATTTTAATTGATCTAGGTTCTAAATATAGCTATGTCAGCTCATAGCTTGTTGATAAATGTGGTTTGGGCAAGGAATTACATAAAGAACCTTGGTTGGTTCAGTTGGAAACTAGGACAAAGAGAAGGATCGACCATTGGATAAGGTCATGTGTATTCAAGCTTAGTGAAATGTCCATAACAACCCATTTGAATGTATTTCCATTGGGTGCGTATAACATCTTTTTGGACATGGAATGGTTGTATTTGCATCGGACCAAGGTAGATTTCTATAAAAACTAAATTGAATGCTTGGATGAGCAAGGGGAAAAAAGAGTGTTGCAGGGCAGGAGAAATCCCATTTCAGTAAGGCTGGTCACTACTATGCAAGCCAAATGAAGCAACAAAAAGGGATGCATGCTATTTGTAGTGAATGTTTCTAAGGATGATAAAGTTGACAGAGAAATAGAATATGAGGAAGTTGAATTGCTATAAAAGTACCCTGTTTTGCAGCGGTATTCGTATGTCTTCCCAGTAGATATTCCTAGATTACCTCCTCACAAAGAGAGCTATTTCACTATTGCGTTAGTACCTTGAGCAACACCAACATCCAAGGCACCATATAGGATGAGCACCCAAGAGTTGGTTGAGTTGAAATTGCGGCTAAAGGAAATGCTTGACAATGGCTACATAAGGTCAAGTGTGTCCCCATGGGGAGCACCAATATTGTTTGTAAAGAAGAAAGATGGAACACTTATGTTATTCATTGATTAAAGGTAGTTAAATAATGTGATCATCAAGAATACATACCCAATAACAAGGGTCGATGATATCTTTAATTAGTTGAGGGGATCATTTATTTTCTCTAAAATTGACTTGAGGCCAGGCTACCATAAAGTAAGAATCAAGGAGGAAGACATTAATAAAGTTTCTTCCAGGACAAGATATCGGCATTATGACTTCGTAGTGGTACCTTTTGGGCTTACCAATGCCCTTTCCACGTGGTGAGCCCTGGTATTGCACCAAGAGTGCTGCAACTCCCAAGCTCCTCAACTATATTTATCAACCCAGGGTTCGTACAAACTTCGAGGTGATAGTGCTATATGCACAATAGATGGGATTCTACTCATGCCACCCTCAACTAGGACACCTGATCAATAGTACTCGAAGACCATTCTTCCTACTGAATTAGAATAAAAACTAACTAATGAAGGTGAAATTTAGAAGCTATCTCTAATTATAAAAAGGGAAATGCTTTTGAACTTCAACTTGTAAATGCTATTGAATCAATTCATGAAAGATAAGAGCTACACTAGTTGCAAAAAGGGAACTACATTATCTTGCAATCAACCATCTAGCTACAAATCTACTTGCAAACAATAATCTAACCTACCAAATAACACCTCAAGATTCTATGTATCATCTATCTAGCTCACATTTGCATATAAACCAATGTTCTATTTGTGCCAAACATGTGATAAGGAAACTAACACTATTCTATTTTGCAGTGAAGGAAAAGGAGGGTTTGGAGTGGCCTAGGAGCTTCTCTCAATCATGGAGTCATAGATGGGGGTCAACCTAATTCTAAGAGAAGTTCAAATTGTAGCAAAGGTCAAAACTAGTGAGGAAACAAGATGCTATAGATGTGCTACATGAGGCTACTATAGGTGCCTTGTATTGCTACAGGAAGGTCTGTAATGCTATAGGAAGGCCTGTAATGCTACAGGAAGGCCTGCAATGCTACAGGAAAGCTACCGAGAAGGTTTAGGAGGTGGAAATGATGGTTTCAAGGGATGGAAAGGTTGATGGAGGTTGAGGTAAATGGATGAAGGGTGTCCACAACCCCTAGCCAAGCTAAGAGCCTTTTTAAGGCCTATTTTTCACTAGGAGAGCTGCTCACGGTGGTCTAGGAAAATGATATAAAGAATCAGACTTTGAGGACAAAATTTTGGATTCATAAAAGAGTGTAAGGAAGTCCCAGATGGAGGTGGTGAAGGTGCCCTTTCCTGCAGGTCCAAATGGCCCTACAATCATCACATGTATATACCCTTTTATCATTGACAAATGAAACAACTAGTAGTGGAAAAGATGAGTTGAATTTGAATGTCATCTAATCGATGCCAAAATTTCTAATATTGTTAATAAGTCAACTCCTAAGCTACAATAAGCACATCCAAAATAAGATGATTAACATAAATATTCTTCCAAGAAATCATAAACAGTTTTTTTGGGCTGTGATTATAGATCCTTTTATTCACGCTCCCATGGGAGAGATGAGGTAGAGGTTGCAATCACAGGATTTTGATGGGTTATTTTCTAATGGAATGCAAGAAACTAATGAACGCTCTAAACCAAAAGGAGATACAAATACATAAGAGAGATCTAAGCCACTAGGGTTGGGCCCAAACCCAAGAGCGTCAGCCCTCTAGAACTAACTCAGTGATGAACCAATAAGAAACTTCTCATTATCATTGCATCAATGTATAATACATCATATAAAAATAAAAATAATAGTGCCAAGTACTTGAGCTCAATGTCTACCTAGCTGAAAACAAAACTCAAATCCTAATGAGCTCTTTTACATGTTTATTTATATAAGAGGGTAGCTACTAGAAACTCCTTAGAAAATAGGAATGTTTGTCTCCCATAACTCAAGATTGGTGGATCTTGATCTCCATTAACTACACTTGCTTTGCTACCAATTACCTTGTCTTGCTTGCCTGCCAATGACCTTGAGCTGATGATAGAGAGTGTGGTGACCTTGGGATGGTTGAAGGAGTTAAGGAGGTTGACAACCTCCTAGAATATCTCCCCGTTGTCTACTCCAAGCCCCTACATGTAAATTATCTAAAAAATGCTCCATATCCTACAATTAAAACACAATGGGCCACATGACATAGAAAACCATCTTTCACTCCTCTCACTAAGCATAATATAACAAAAATTGTAAATAAATGTGAGAAAGAGATAATTCTAAAGCTAGAGGATGACATTATGACCCTTATAATGTACCTATTGATGAACCTCATCATCAACCCCCTATTGAAATTGTTGTTCACCCTCTGAACAACTCACTCATCTATGTGCATTTATTTCATGGCCCTGGTGGCTTCCCTGACATCCTAGGGTTCCTCAAATGTTTTTCCTTCTTGGGATAAAAACCTACATTATTTTCTATCTTCGTTCACTCCTTCTACTCTTCTGCTTCATTTCTTCCTTCCTATAGGCCTAGGAACAAGGGTGGACTAAGATTGAGTCTTATCCACTCAAATTTTAATCTTTGCAAGATCCTATTATACAGGGGTGTCCTCTCAAGGGCATCCCTCAGTAATCTGATTGGGAAAAATTACTTTGTTGTACTAAATTCCTTTTCAGAATATGTAAATGTGCTTAAATATTCATGAGATTAATTGCAAGTTTAAACATGAGTTTTTGAGTGCTTTTATGTGCAAATTAACATAAACAAATGAATGAACAACAACATATAATAGACATGAACATCACCAAAAACAATATCACAACAGTATATGATGAAGGAGTTCACCCTTCCTAGGCTACGTCTCCTTGGTCCAACTTCCAATGGCTTGACCCTCTCTGTTATGATAAAAAATGTGAATACATCAATTTACAATGCTCAAAAAGCTCTAAAACATGTTCCAATGGCTCTAGAATGCCCAAAAATGTCTGTGTAGCCTCTTTCTGCTTCTGATTTGGTAAAAAACTAAAGAATTTATGGCTTTCCCAAGTCTTCTGCTAATCACACTGCAAATTCTCCAAAATCCGGCATCAGCCTACAATTTTGCCCCAAATCGTGTTAATGGAGCGACAATTCACCGATTTTCGGGCGAAATTGTCAGATGCTTTAATTAGTCTCCAATGCCTTATATCTAAAAGTCGTGACTATATGGGGGCCACATGCCAGGGAGTAAGGCCAACAACCCACTCCTGTCAATCGAGCCCTCGCTCCATTTGGTAGTGGTTATATGGTGACGCATGCCCAAGGGCTGGCCCTTCCCTAGATTAGCACGCCCTTACAATCTAAATATATTGCAAAATTGTTATATGTTAAGACTTATGAGATGACATGTTGGTAGGTGGCTTGTCTCGTTGTATGGTGGTCGCGGGTTCGACCCCCACTGCTGTTGCCCATAACTTGACCCAAAATTTTGGTGGCCCCTGTTAGTGTCGGTCTCAAGCCCTCCATCAGTGATCAATTGCTCTTTACATATGCATATGTAGGTGTCTCATCAGCATCAGTTTTGCATCCCATTAGGCATGCCATAACACTGATGGAGGAGCTGGTCTTGTTCCCTTCTTGGCTTTGCTGGAATCAGGTCATATCACCATATCATGTGAAAAACTTGTGTCTCACTTATTGCAGTTTTGTCTTGTGTAAATCCCAAGTCTAGGTCTAGGGTTTCCTAGGTTTAGGGTTTAGGTCAAAATCATTTCAAAGTCATGAGTCTGAAGTCCAATGGTCTCCAGCAAGCCAGAAGGAGGTATGTAACCATGTTCCTTGATATTTTTCATCAACTGCAGCTCATTAATACCTTGGTTTAAAAAACTTGTTTTTTTTTAAACTCAAGGTCATGTGAAACGGCAAAAATAAGGAAAATCTTCATAAATCTTCAGAATGCCGGCAATACCCTGGTTTCCTCATCAGTATCCATCAGAGAATTTATCTGCAAAAAGAACCAAGTGAAAACATTTAAAAAATCAATTCCAGGCAAAGTGAAAATTAAAACAAATAGTGTTAAAGCAAATGCCAAAACATGCAACATTTGAAAGTGGGTTTAATGTTTTAATATTTTTTTAAAGTGGACCTATAAAGACCCAAAAGCTCTCTTTATGGCCTCATTATACCATTGTAAACTTGCAAGACACCAAGAGAAATCAAAACAGGGCGATTTTGATACAATTTCAGTCATTTCTGGAGGAGCGACCGATAGAACAGAAGTGCGACTTGTTGGGCGAAGTGCGACGGGTCAGAGCCACTCCCTCTGTGTATTTCCAGAACTGGTGCGACGGGTCAGGCCAGAGCGACCGATAGAGCAGAGGTGCGACTGGTAGATCTGTTTTTGCCAGAAAATTGCTCAAACAATTAAAATCGCCCTCCTAAATTGCTAAATCGACCAGGTAAGTTCCGAATTTATCCATGATGGCAAGTGATGAATGCATGATGACAAGTCTCATGGTTTTCTTCTTCAAAAAATGTGCAAGACAAATGGTGAATTTAAATGTTGTCAATGTAGGCAAATATGCTAGGGTTTGCTTGTTTTTCAAGGTTTTTAGTCCTATTTATCCCTCCCTTGTTTCCTTTAAATTTAATTCACTGATGTTAATACATATCTTTCTCTTATTTCATTTGCAACAAATGTATTTCCCATCCCAAATTTCTAAAAACCCATCCCTCCCCAAATCTATTTGCTAAAACCCTAGTGCCATGCATTTTCCCACTAAACCCTAAAATCCTTCCCACAGCAAAGCAAATTAAACAAACCAACAACAAGGAAATAAAACAAAAGAATAAAAAAAAAATATAT
>APFE031020736.1:0-16824 GCA_000404065.3 Pinus taeda
AGAAAATATGATATATAACTTTATTCCCCTTACTAACCCAAAACTATAAGAAAGGCCAAATGTCATGTCCTTTTGTATGACAACTAATTATTAATTAGATGCAACAAATTACTAATTAGAAATTAGATGCAGGGTTTATTTTCTTTGCTAATTAGTAATGGGACAAATTTAAAGTTCACAATAAAGTTATGATAAACATAATTTTTAAATAAATATATCTTTTGTTCTTTTGACCATGGAATAATTCCTCAATCATTGAGATTAACGTGAATGGTATTATTTATGTTTGATTGAGATTAACGTGAATGGTATTATTTATGTCCAAACATGTTACTAGGTATGTAATCTTTCAATCATGGGTTCAAGACTCCATAACTATAATTTTTAAATGCTTATATGATCTATGTAAATATTGAACACTCCGGGGATTTAATAAACAAATTTATACTCATAATAATGTTTATCAAGTCCCATCTTGTCAATGAAACTACATGCAAATATTTTAAAAACAAAATAAAATATCTCTTCCGTTAAGATGATTTGAGAACAATAAAATTAAAAGGATATTTAAATTACTCTACGTGGCAGTAATGAAATAAATTTTACGCAATGGAATTGTGGAATAGCAAGCACATGGTCCCATCAGAACTTTACTGAGATTGGGTGCATGTGCCTCTACTCACTCCAATTTTGACTATTTTTTGTTCCATTAGCTACCCCTGCCCTGCCCCCAATAATGAGAACTGAACTCTCTGCGGATGAGCATGCAGAATTAATGGTTGGACTAGGACAATTCGGCAGAGCGAAATTGTTTGTTTGCGAAGGTATCTACGTTGTTTTTATTAAGCGGTTACGTTGATTAGCTCACCTTACGTTTTAAGATACATTAGTGTGAGTCAAACTAGGCTAGGAGATTTTGTAGAGAGTAAGTTAATAATTTTTTAATATTTAAATTTAATTAAAATATATATATATATTTTTATTAACTTTTTTTATCGCAATTGAAATTGTTTGTTTAATTTTCATTCTATTTTATTTTATATATATATATATATGAAACTTTGTAGTTTACATTATTTAATTGGAAAATAGGCTAGTGTGATTACATTCAAGAAAATAAGTGTTTTTTTTTTTTAATCAAATATTTAAAAATTGGTAAGAAAATAGTTTATTTCTACTTTGCCTTTTTCTTGCTATAGTTTGAACTACCTTTATTTTATAGAGTCTTTAGAAGATTCCATTATATTTCACAAACTTACAAAACATATTAAACAAAACAATTATGGCTAATTGTTGTCTTCCTTCTCATCTAGTGGGCTTCCATCTTGTTTGTTTTATTTTGCATCCATTTGTTGCGGGAGCATCGAAGCCAAAGTCTAATCATAGGTTCTTCAAGCTGAGGAGCGATCGGCACACTAGGAGGAGAGATTTGGGATCCCAAACACTTCTTTAAGAACAACCACAATGGTCGATTTTGCTTTGATTTCAATACCTTCCACTTTTAAGTTCAAATTATCCACCTTGACTGCCAAATTGTCCACTGACAACTAAAGGTGTTTCACATCCTCACACAACTCTTCCAACCGCCTTGTTATAAGAGAAAAATAGGAGCGAGCTTCCAAAGCCACCTGATCACTAAGCTTGGCTATGAGTGTCGAAAGGTCTGCCAATTTTGCCACCATGCCAGATTCTTCGCAAGCGTCCCTGCTTAATGATGACATACTGCAATGCGCTCAAGCTCTAACATAAACCAATGAGAATTCCATGACCACTAAACTCCACTTATATTCCTTGACATGAACTCTTTCCACTCCAACATTAATCTCATCACATTGAATGATATTGCCCCATCCCTGCACACTCTTATCACTAATTTCCCTCGTTATATCCCTTGCCCTACTTCCAAGCTCATACAAATTTAACTGCTCCATAGCTAGTGGAGTATCAGCCTACATTCCCTTGATGTAAAGTATAAATTCCCTAGGAATTATCTCCACCTATCCTTGAACATGACATTTCTCACTACGCTCTCACAGTTGGATGCTCTTCCACCATGGCCTAACTTGAAAGGATGTCATTTGACAGGGACCTTCAATATCATGGGATTAGAACTTTCATTAAGAGGCCTGATAGACCTTGTATCCCATCTAATCATACCTCTGAAGGAGATCAACTGGGGCATGATGATCCCATTCATAAATAGATTAAAATTCATGGGATATGAGATAGATATAGATCTCCTTGATCATGGATTATTATCCCTTAACTCTAGATTTGCCCCTCTATTAACTTACTCATCAACTCTTTGATTATTTTCCCTTTTAATGTGGAAAAAGGCAATAGTTTCGAACTTTTGGATTTACAACCAAATTTTGAAAAACATTGGAGGCCAATCATTTTCTATATAATCTTTGACTTTGTGAAATTTTAAAATAATTATATTGAATGACCAAAAACATTTAATTTTCAAATCCCCTTAAAAACAATTTTTAAAACATTTATACTATTAATGTAAAAAAATCAATATTTTTTTTAATCCGCTATCATAAATATCTTACCATGAATGTTATCTATGAACCAAAAGAAACCTACAACACAATTATGATGATGCTTTATAAAATATATTTAAAAGCATATTGATTTGATTAGATTCTTTAAGTAATTATGATGATGTCTATAGAATATATTTAAAAGTATCTTGATTTGATTAATTTCCTTTAACTTTATCATTGTTATGCTAGTTTGAAAAAATTTCTGCTTACAGATTTAACACACTTACAATTTACTTTCATCACGTATACAGTTGGATTTTCTTTGACCAACTAAAAATATAAATTAATTATCCAATATCTATTTCACAACGTATATATAAATAAATTGCATATACAAACGCTTAATTCCCTAATTTAAATAAAGAAAACATTGTTTATTTTTTAAATTGGAGATGTAGATATATTTATGTATTTAATGTTATTAATATTTTTAAAGATAAATATAAGTGTGTTTATTTTGGAATAGAATTTTATAATTTAAATTGAATTATTAATAATTATTAATTTAAAAGGTTAAGAAAATTAGTAATATAAGAAATATTTTAAAATTTAGATATAATGTGAATATAAGTTAGACAATTTAAGATAAATTACAAAATTGATATTGATTGTAATAATGAATAATAAAAAATTTAACAAACTAGTAAAGTCTTGTGCCAAATATAAAAAACCAATTGACTAGAAACAAAGAAATATAATCTCATCAACTTGCTATTAAAATATAGTTAGTAGGTTTTTTATTTTAGAATTTGTTTTTTTGGGAAGTATTTATGTTAAGGGAATGTTAAATTAAGACCTTAGCTAACTTACCATAACACAAAATAATTTTAGATAAGATGCTAATTTTAATTTTGAGTTGGATTTCAAGTGATTAAAAAAGTAGATAATGCTACTACTAATAATAATCTAATTTTAAGGCTTTTAGTTTTTTTAAGGAACGATTATGTATTGCATTATAAAAGTTTGGTTTGAAGGTCACGGCCTTGTACATCATAATCCAGACATTCTATTGTTGTCCAAAAACTCTATATAAAACTATCACAATTTATCCCTGAGCTACAAATTATTACTAAGAAATGATTTTCTCCATACATTCTCCAAAACCGCCAATACAAACTATATATTTGCATAACATAACAAAAAACTAGAAACTGGATGAGACACTGCATATCCTCCATAGCAAAAGTGACATGGGCTTTGTTTTCTTCCATTTCGAGTTGAGAGGAGGTGGCTTCCTGATTGTCAACAAGATCAAGGCTACTCTCCTCCTATTGTTTAGAATTCCCGAGCTGATCTGTGTTGTCTTCGGCTACCCTATGATGAACCACAACGACATTCCCTACCTCAGCCTATGCCAAATTTTCCACTCGAAATTCCAGCATTTCATTTTCCAACTGAAGGCGATGCATCTTGATTTCCAGAAGTCCCAGCCTTTGAGTTAGCAGTTTGTTATGGGCTCGACATTCGACCAAAATCATATCTGCATGCCTAGATATCAAAGGAATGACGAACTCTATAGCACCTGCCATTTTGGCAAGCGTAAGGTTGAGCTCTTCCTCTATGTCCCCAAAATTACGCTCCATAATTTTAAAATTGCACCAAACTTGTTGACAGACTTGACAAATTACGTCTCCAATTGCAAATCCTTTGTTTCCATGATCTCCTTAATGCTCTATAAATACTATGGAACCCAACTTTCTTGAAATGATCCAGCTACATTTTCCATTAATGTCGACTCTGTTCACAGATACCAAATGTGCATAGGCCATAATGGAAAGGTTGCAATCAAAGGCGAATTTCAATGTGAGCATGGAATGCACACATGCAAACTAAATTTCAAATGCAAGGATGAGAAACTCACACATTCGAATGGCTTTAAAAATCACATCGCTCCTTCTCCATCTGTCATTTGCCCAACAAAGTATGATGTTCACTACCAATGGCCACATAGGAACAACTCTCTAGGACAGCCATAGGCTGCCACAATCTTACAATTAATGACGTTTCGTAGTAATGTAGTGCCAATTCAAATGATAAGACCTAACTCCTTATTCTATGTATAATGTGCATGAATATCAAAGGCACGAGAAATTTAATTCAAATCACCATCGTATTGCTTTTGTTATTGAACCTCCATCATCAATCTTTAGCGATCCTTGTTCTAGAAGCACTCCTTGGTTAGCTAAAGAATCAACCATCATGTTAAGATTTCTTTTGACATGAAAAAATTCAATCATATCAAATTTATCCACTACTAATTTGATTTGATGCAATATAGATGTAGGGATATGCTCATCTTCTCCTCTAATTTTAATTATTTGTTGGATCACAATCTTTTAGTCATCAAAAACCATCAATTAATGAAGTCCCCTAGAGTAAGCCAATTCCAGGCCCTGCCATAACACCAGATATTCAGTCTGATTATTTGTTGATATTCTTAATCCCTAGGAAAATTGAATCTCCCTTTCTTTGTTGAGGCGAAAGATAACCCCTCCCACTCCTACCTCCCCAATCTAATTTTAAGGTTAATATTAAATCATACCAAATTGGTTTATGTGACCATTTTGTTTATGGAACAAGGGATTCCCTCTATGAAATTGGTGAATGAGAACACCTTATGTATGGGATAAGGGACCCTATTTTGTGTAATTGGTGTATGACACCTCCTTGTTTGTGAGACAAGGGACATGCTTTGCATAGTTGGTGTATGAGACCTCTTGTTTACAGAACAAGGACCCCATTAGAGCAATTAGTGCATGGGAACCCTTTTTTGTTGGACAAGGGACCTCCTTATTTGCGGACAAGGGACCTTCTTGTTTATGGACAAGGGACATGCTTTGCATAGGTGGTGCATGAGACCCCTTATTTATGGAACAAGGAACCCCTTAGTGCAATTAGCATATGGGAACTCTTGTTTGTTGGACAAGGGGCCTCCTTGTTTGTGAGACAAGGGACATGCTTTGTGTAGTTGGTGCATGGGATCCCTTGTTTATGGAACAAGGAACCCCTAAGTGCAATTAGTGTATGAGAACCCTTATTTATTGGACAAGGGATCTCCTTGTTTGTAAGACAAGGGACATGTTTTGCATAATTGTTTTATGAGACCCTTTGTTTATGGAACAAGGAACCCCTCAATGCAATTAGTGTATGGGAACCTTTGTTTGTTGGACAAGGGACCTCCTTGTTTGTGAGACAAGGGACATGATTTGCATGGTTGGTGTATGAGACCCATTTTTTATGGAACAATGGACCTCCTTGTTTGTGAGACAAGGGACATGATTTGCATGGTTGGTGTATAAGACCCATTTTTTATGGAACAAGGAACCCCTCAGTGCAATTAGTGTATGAGAACCATTGTTTGTTGGACAATGGGCCTCCTTGTTTGTGAGATAAAAGGCATGTTTTGCATAGTTGGTGTATGAGACCCCTTGTCTATGGAACAAAGAATCCCTTAGTGCAAGTAGTGTATGGGAAACCTTGTTTGTTGGACAAGAAACCTCCTTTGCACAAGAATTTGACTACTAAAGTATACGAAGGTGTACATACTCTACCCCTCTCTGGATTTGAACTCCTAAGCTTTTAAGATGAAACAAATGTTTTTAACGAGCAAACCATTTTAACCAACAACTAATAAACTTATACCAATTAGTTATAAATTATTAAAATAATTCCTCATTCTACAACCGAGTATGAGGGTAATGTGTGATTTCATCTATGCTCAATGTGAAGTTGACATGTGCCCCAAAAAAAAAAAAACAATGTAGAAACAAAATGAATTATTTACCATTTGAAATAAATATTTAATAATTTTAGATTACGAAAATAGAATTTTAAATTATTATTTAAATTTTAATAATTGATTTTCCATAATTAACCATTTGAAACTTACATAATTTTAATTCTTTAAAAACAATATTATTTTTATTTTATCTTTTATTAGTATTTAATATCCATACTTCATTAGGATCTAGGCTAGAATATGATCCCTAATTCTGTTATTATTAAATCAAATAAACATTATCATTAAAAGTTCAAACAATTAAATGTTATTATTAATTATTATTAATTAAAAATTAATTAATTAGTAATAATTATTATTATAATGTTATTAATAACACTAATAAGAAAAAAATATATATTATCAAATATTAATTAATTTATAGTAATTAATTACTATTTAATTTATTGTAAATAATTAAAATAAATATTGATTTAATAATATTATTATAGGGAATTCAGCGATTTCATTTGAAATGATTGATAACCATGAGGATGAGTACTACAAGATTCCGTAAGGGTTTTGGTTAAACCCTAGGTTTTACTGCAGGTCTTTTACAATTACTGAGCTGCGCACCCGTCACCAACAGTAGCACCCGCTGTCCCCGTTGCTGGCCCGTCCGTCGTTTTCAGAATGTCATCCGCGGCTAGTATATTGGGGGATACAATGGAAATTGAGGAGGTCAATTATACCGAGGATCCTTAGCCAGATTGTGTCATTTTCGGGTGCCCTTGTTTCTCATTAACGACAGCTGGCCCTAGTCTTTCGTCCGACCCTTTTCCGCCGAACTCGTCGTTGGTGGTTACCTTGTCGGAGCACTGTTCTGCACCTCCATTCGTCATGTCTATCTCTCTCGAATCCCTTGCTTTGGATATACCCCTCATCCTCTGGGACCTTACATATTCTGACTGCAAATACGCCTCCATTGCCCTCATTTGACCCGAATCTGCCCTTTTCATCATTCTTTGCTGCGACGTCCGCGGGTTTACATTCTTCGGTGGTCCCAAATCCTTCTTTCCTCCTACACTTGTCGTCGGGTTGCTTCAAGACACCGGCTGTCAAGGTCAAGTCTGCTAAATCCATCCCCCCTAAAGGCTCCCCGGACCCTTTGACGGAACACCCATTTGCGCCACGCTCGGGGAAGAGAAAAACAAAGTGCGTGAAGATGACCTCAAAGGATATTACGATCTAGTTCGGTGAGACCTCTACAATCGGGGAAGCGGCTTTCATGGCCAGCACAATACTTGTCAGCCATGTTTGTGGAAGGGCGTATTTAGCCACAAGGCTCACTCTATGAGTTAAGGAAATCTGGGGCAGACTACTCAAAGAATTGCCTAAGGTACAAGTTCTACCTAGAGGTTGGTTTGCTCTTCACTTTGCGAAGGAGAATTACATAGACTTGGTTCTTGCTAGATATTGGCGCATTGAGATGGCTTCGGTCCTCTTAAAGAGATGGAGCCCTCTATTTAATCCTGAGCGAGAACAAATTGGGGCCGGTCCATTATGGATACACTTGCCAGGGCTCCCTCTTCAATATTGGTGCGAGGAGGTTTTCATCCGAATAGGGAATGCCCTTGGGACATATCTAGACCATGACCGCACCTTTGTGGAATCGAGAAATAGAACCCTAGCCCATATTCTGGTACACTTAGACATGCGCGAGGGTTTGGAGGAGAAGATTACTTTGCAATGGGGGAAATACACCAGGATCTAGATTCTGGACTATGAAGGGGTTCCATTTCAATGTCGACGATGCCACAAGGTGGGACACATTTTTAAGGACTGCCCCCTTAACAAGAAACTAGAGGATACTCCTAAATCATACACTGCACCATCCAAGATCGATTTGTCGGCTATCCAGCGTTCACCTGCTTCGGGACCTACTCACTCAGCCAACAATCCTCCTAAGACAGTGGACGAGGATCGCAGAACTCTCTCGCCGCCTATCACCAGGTCTCAGGCAGCCGTGGGAGCCGCCAAAGATTCGGGTACAACTCTCACACCTCTTATATCTTGTATTTCTCATTGTTCCTCTTTGATTGCACTTTCCATCTTTGCACTTTGCCTTCCTCCCCTGTTATGGCACCATCTGCTCCCTCTTTGCATTCTTTATCCACATCCTCCTCTTCACCATCTTCGTCTAGGGTTTCAAAATCTCATCATTACAATCTTCGTCCTCGTATTCTACCTAGCGGCTCTCCGGTGCTTTTAGCCGGATTGGGTCTTTTTATACCTAGTACTGCCTCTTCGTCTTTTCGAGGGAGAAAATCTGACCTATCAAAAGCTATTAGACGTGCTGGAGCTGAAGTCGCCTCTGGCCGTCAATCTACTCTTGACGAGGTACTTAGAGCAGTGAATACCCCTGGTAGTGTTCCCCCATGAAATGTCTTTCCTTTAATTGTCGAGGCATGGCTAGTGCCTCTAAGAAACTAGCCCTGCGCAAACTTATAGAGATTGAACCTATTAACATTATTTTGCTGTAAGAAACCCTTGGCTCGGCTGACCTCATTACCGGCACTTTAAACTCTATTTCTCCAAGTTGGCACTTTTTGGCCATGGACTCTATTGGGAGATTTGGTGGTCTTGCCATTGGATATAATCCCAAATCCATTAGAGTTCAAGCATCCTGGGGAGGTCATGGATTTATAGGTTTAGATCTCTTTTTGGCAAAACTTGGCACCAACCTAAGGGTTATTAACATCTATGGTCTGTGTCAACAGAGGGAGCACTTTTGGCAACACCTGCTTGGCCTCTCCATTTTCTCATCTGATCATATCATTATTGGGGGCGATCTCAATTTCTCCCTAGGTTATGGTGAATCTTGGGGGTCCATGGCTCAAGTGGACTCTATCTCGAGGTTCATGACTGATCTTCTAGAGCGATTTAATCTGATAGATGTTCCTATGAACAAGCCTCTTCCCACTTGGAGGAATAGAAGGGTGGGTGAGGCTGCCCTCGCTCTAAGATTAGACAGATTCATCATGAAAGGGTCCCTTATACAATAGTTGCATCACTATAAACAATGGGTAGGATCTGGAGGCATTTCGAATCATTCCCCTATATATCTGGAGATCTTGGGACCACACTAGAAGCCAAAAGCCCCTTTCAAGTTTAATCATGTCTGGCTTCAGGACCCCACTTATGTTCGTATGGTTACGGATTTTTGGGTTGCAAATCCGATTGATAGATCAGACTCCTTGGCAAAAGGCTTTTGTTCAATCTATCCAAGCTCAAGCACCTCTTTATCAGCTGGGCCACAAAAAAACATCAGAGGGAGAATTCGACTCTACTGCACATAGAATCAGAACTCTGCTCTCTGCTCGATGAGCGAAGTTTGGGGTTTATCACTGCTGAAGATGAATCTCATCTGGTGGAGCTTGAGAACCAGAAGGCATAGATCTTAAAAAATAAAGAGGAATTTATTCGGATTCAGAGTAGAGCCATATGGTTGAAAGCAGGGGATGACAACACTAGGTTTTTCCAGAACTATGCAAAAGTAGAAATGTCACAAACACCATTTGGAATCTACCTCTACTTGATGGAGGTGTGGCTGATACATTTCATAAGCTCTCCCACCTTGGCTCTTCTCATTTTAAGAACCTTTACAAAAATCCTCCTAGTTCGAATATTGCTGATATTATTAATGTCATTGGTTACTTCCCCATATTTGTTAACGAGGATGAGGCTGAGGCACTTTTCGACCCTGTGACATCTGGTGAACTTGATGGCACGTTAAAATGGTTCAAAAAGGATAAGAGTCCGGGTCTGGATGGCTGGACCATCGAATTCTACCTTGCTTTCTATGAGCTTCTGGGCCAAGACCTGCTGAGGGTAGTGGAAGAATGCAGAATATCTGGGTCTCTGTACAATGCTATCAACTTGACTTTCATTGCACTTATTCCAAAGTCAGACACCACATCCTCCTTTAATGATTACAAACCCATATATTTGTGCAATTGTCTTTATAAGATCATCTCTAAGATCATTGCAAATCGCCTCCGCCCTATCCTGTCCTGCCATATAGCCCCCCAACAATTTGCTTTTCTTGAGCATCGTCAGATTCATGAAGCTATTGGCTCGACCTACGAAGCCATTCATACTATCTGGACCAGACATCAAAAGGCCATTACTATAAAGATAGATCTGGCAAAGGCTTTTGACTGTGTTAGTTAGCTTTACAATAAGATGCTTCTTATCCATCTGGGCTTCCCCCACAACTTCATCACCTGGATCATGCCCTGTATCACCTCACCCACTTTCAGTGTGCTCATCAATGGGTCTGCATCTCATTTTTTCCACTCCGAGAGGGGGCTCAGACAAGGATGCCCCCTCTCTCCCCTCCTATTTTTGATTGTCATGGATGGCCTTAGTCGATTGATTGCATCAGCTAAGAGAGATGGTGATCTTTGTGGTCTCAAGATATCTTATGACTGCTTCCTCACCCATCTACTTTTCGTGGATGATGTACTTATTTTTCTCGATGGTAGTATTAGTGATTCCGCCCCTTTTCTAAGATCCTCTCTCTTTTCTCATCAGCCACTGGGATGTTAACAAACCACTCAAAATCTACCATCACTTTTGCCCGAACCTCCATCCATGAGACTCATTTTGCTCATCAATTGTTCCCTTACTGCATCAATCCACTAGACCGGGGTCTCAAATACCTAAGGTTCTGGATTAAGCCTATCAGCCAGAAAATAGCTGATTGGGTTTGGCTCATTACAAAATTGGAGAAAAGGCTTACCATATGGATCCATCGATATTTGTCCAGAGCTGGTAGACTTGTTTTGGTAAAATCTATACTTGAGGACACTCCTGTCTTTTGGATGGCACTCACTTGGATTCCTAGAAGCATCTTGGCCAGGCTACAACAAATCTGTAGTAGATATCTATGAAATGGGAACCAAGATAAATGGATATTTGCATGGGTTGGCTGGAACAAGCTAGCGTTGCCCAAAAAATGGGGAGGCTGCGGTCTAAAAGATCTTCCTTTATTTGCATAAGCACTTGCTGCAAAAATGGGATGGACTTTGTTGATCAGACAGAATCTTTGGACTACCATATGATATCACAAATACATTTGGCCTCAGCAAATTATGGATTGGATTCGGTTGCCTAGTTGGCCTAAAACTGGTATCTCATATGTCTGGAAGGCACTCCTTCACTCTCTGCCACTCATCAGGGATAATCTGGTTTGGAGAATAAACGATGGACCTATGGCTCGCATTGGTTTAGATCCATGGATTGGAAGCGGTGGTAGACATTAGCTACCCAGAGATCTCATACAACATCTACATTCTCTTGAGCTTATGGTACTAGCGAACATCGCGGATCCTCAAAATTCTACCATTTTTGCTCAAAGATGGAAATCCGCTCAACAGCTTGATCTACCACAATGTTGGCAACAAGAATGGCATGATTACATTACTGCTCTTTCTAAATCTCATATTAGGATTAAAGAGGGCCCGGATGAACTCATATGGTATCATTTAGACAACGGTTTATACACACCAAAGTCTGGTTATTTAGCCTTGATCTCACACAAGATACTAGATCTGATTACTTTCTGGTGGAAGTCTATATGGAACCTCAATGCGCCCCCTCGGACCAGACTATTATTCTGGTGTATTTTAAAAGACAAAGTCCCCACTGGTGAAAATCTTATGTACTGATCTATCCATGGGCCAACCTGGTGTACTCTATGCAAAAGATCAGCAGAATTGACATCACATCTTTTTCTGAATTGTACAGCCTTGATTGACCTGTGGCATAACATCTCCTCTTCTATTCGATTCACGGGTTCCTGGGAAGGCGAAGACATTAACAAAGCATGGGAAAGCTGGTATCATCGGCATAAAGGGTCAAAAATCCAAAGTCTCCCTTTGATTATCTGTTGGCATCTCTGGTTGGCCCGAAATCGCAACATATTTGACAACAAACCTGTGTGCAGGCCGCACACTGCAGCTTGTATGATATCGGCTTTTAACGAGATGCTTGAGCCTCCCCAACCCCGAACCTGCAGGCCACATGACCCTCCGCATATTGATAAAAATACCCCATGGGCATATTTTGATGGCGCAGCTCAACAACAGGGGTGTGGTGGTGGTTTCATCCTATACATTAGTGAAAATCATTACTTCAAAGTCAAGATGGGATTAGGGGTTGGAACAAACAATTTCGCTGAACTCATCACTCTTCGTCATCTCTTGCATTTCTCTTTGGGGCATAACTACATGAGCATTAATATTTATGGAGATTCAAAGATCATTATAAATTGGTTCAATAATATTACTGCTTGTTACATTCACACACTCAATAATATTTTGGATGAAATAAACATTTTCAAGGCTCAATTTAATAATATCACATGCAATCATATTTACAGGGAACATAATAGCAGTGTTGATGAGCTATCCAAGGCGGCCACGATACTTCCCAGAGGAGAGTGGATGATCCAGGAACAGCGAGGGTCAAATGCATACCACTACTATCACCGCCCTTACATAGATCTACATTATCACAAGGTTGAGAGCCCATGATCTGATTATCTTTTTTGGAATTTTGAACAGTTATTTTTTGAATATATTGTATAGGATATATATATATATATATATGGCCCTGCGTGGCAAATGTACAGACTAAACAGAAGGACTTATTTATGAACATCCTACGTGATGTTTCTGGTCAGCATACTATTATTTTTGAACTTTTTTCAAATTTTGATTGAGCCCACAGAGGCTGAAGGATACAGCATATGCATCCTGCATCTACAATATGTAATTTTTCAAAGTTAATGAAAGATTACGATTTTTCCAGTGGAAAAAATAATAATATTATAAATTATTTAATATATTACTTAAAAGGAGAATGTGCACCTATAGTGATTTGATTGCTTTGTACTTATAATTGTTACACATTATTTTGTTGCATCCAGGCAAACGATGTCAAATTTAGATCTTTTGTTCTTTGAAGAACTATTGTCATCAAACCCTAAAGAAGATGGAAGAAATACCTCTCCATAAAAGATAAGAATCATGGATTACATACCTTAAAATCCTTCTTTTTGGAGACCATCGCAGGTTGCAGCATTTTAACCTGCGACAATGCACCTTGCATAGCTAATATATTGTTTTGCCATCACAATCTTCTTCTTCAAAAAGTGTGTCAATCTTTTTACGTGGGTAAAAAAGTCAAAATCTTTCTTTTTAGAAGCCTCATGAAGGTATCTTATCTATTCCGTGTGGATATGAACTCACATTTCCGATCCCATCCCTACCATGATGGATCTAATCCCTACCATAATGGATGTCATCCTACATAAATGGATCTCTAGCTTCCATCCTTGGCCTATAAATACAACACACTCAAAAGGAAAAAGCTATTGGCTTTAGACTCTTGAAGTATACTTTTACTCTACTAAAGTATATCCATTGAAGGCTTTTGAACACAAGGTTTGAATCAAGGACCATTGTGAGGAAGATATTAACATCAAAGCAATGGTTGTAACTGTCTCTTTTCCTTATTAATACAAAATATATTTATTTCCCACATATGTTATCTCATTGTATGAATGTTCGTAATGGAACTCCTTCATCACCCATTTAGAATATGTTGAGTATTTTATGTATCAAATGCTTTGATTAGTTGTTTGTTGGTGATACTACGCTTTGGGGATCAAAGGAAAAACAAGAGCTACAACAAACAAAGGACGAGTGAGGACAAACTTCAGAATACCAGGTAGGTCCATGCTTACATTTTTAACAGTATTCTAGAGAAAGTTTGTATATTCTTGTGCATTTTATTCTAGTGTTTGGTTTCTGAACTTAAGGAAATCATTCTTGTCCACAAAAGCAATTAATCCATCACAATAATAAATATAAGATTAAATAAATCTAGGCTAATAATAACATACAAAAATTAAAAATTAACCAAATCTATAATACTTTTGAGCATATTAACTTAAAAGTATTATCCACATACTTTTGGTGCAAATTAGAATGTAATTATTATTTAGAAGTAATGGTTAAAGAAGTATTCACGAGGCTTAAATCCTTTTTGTAAATTGCAAAACATTTATAGGTTTAAAACTAAAATATTGATGCATAATGGAAATTCCTAAATTGGTTAGTCAATTATCAATGATTACTATCTAAATGTCCTTGCCTCCCTTCGAGGAAGGAGAAAATACAATGGCGGTGTCTCCATCACATGGTAGTGTCTATATGCAATTTAAATGTTGAAGGACCTAAAGGCTGTAACCAGCATAGTAATTGTTGGTTCTGTTAAAAGCGAGCAACAAAATAAGGTAATAATATTTAGCTTGATCTTTTAGTAAATCTTTTTGGCGTTCTCAACATGAATTTCTTATAAAAAATTGCTATTATAATAAAATAAAATGGTTAATATAATAAATTTAGTATTCTTTAACATAATAAAATTTACATAAACAAACAATATAAATTATAGAACAAAAATTAAGTAATATTGTAAAATTAATTATTTTATAAAAAATTAATACATCACATAAATAAAGTTATATTTATTAAATAGAAAAATTTATTTATAAATATTTTTCTTGAATTTTTCAAATAATTTTTTTTTAAGTTTAGCAAGATTATATCTTCATATGTTCAATATATCACCTAGTTCAAGGTGGGGAATTGAACCAGTGAATTCATATCAAGGAGTGCCTTAACAGAATATCTGATCACCATCTATTCAAGACCCCATAGACTTCAGTTAAAACTCTTTATTAATAAAGAAAATTACCATTAAAAAATAGATGTAAAATCTTTCACAAATTTCCAGTATTAAAAAAAAACATAATATATATCAGCTATGGGACTTGAAATCAGGTCACAAGCCAATTTATTTATGTTTCTCTTGGATTGGAAATAAACAATTAGAGTAAAAAATTCAGCATGTCCAACAAAATCTCCCACAGGGTAGAATTCTTTTGACCCCAGAAAATTGTAATACCTTTAAAATAACACTAGAGAGGCTCTTCGAGAAGGAGAAAATTACAATTCACAGCCTTCATAGTCATGAATTAACACATTTCATTCAATGCGCACTTGCAAAGTGCAAAAGAGAAAAAATTAAGAAGTTTGCAACAAATTGCCTTTCGGTTAATGCTTGGTTTGACAAGGAATGCAAAAATGCAAGGAGAATGTGGAAAGAGTCAAACAATGATAACATAAAGCTCAAAGCTTACAAGCAGTTATTAAGCAAGAAAAAGGCCGATTTCATGGTTTCAAGGAGGGAAGAACTAATCTTCCTTGGGAAAAATAATCCCAAATTATCTTGGAAGGAGCTCCAACCGAAAAAGATACAAATTGGAAATAATATTACAGCTGCTAAATGGTTTGACTATGCAAGACAACTCTATGAGTAGGTTCCCAAATTTGACCCTCCCCCCTTGGTCAACACTGATACTAATCTCTTCACAGTACAAGAGGTAGAGATGGGAATCAAGAAGTTGGGTGTTGGAAAAGCAAAAGACTTAGTTAAACTCCAAGCAAAATATCTAAAGTGGGGCTCAAATATTATTGCACCTCACATTGCAAAAATCTTCAACAACATCGTACAACAAGGGCTCCCCACAGATTGGACAACTAGTCTGGAAATACCTCTTTTCAAGAGCGGTGACGTCAATAATCCCTCCAATTATAGGACCATCGTGATAAACCCTTTGTTTGCAAAGCTATTTGGAAGCATGCTGGAAAACAAAATTAGAAAGTGGGCAGAAGAAAGAGATAAGCGTGCTAAAGGGCAAGCAGGTTTTAGACCTAAACATTCCATAGTTGATCATTGTATAAATTTAAGGCACATCATTGAAAAAATTTGGGAGAAAAAGGAAGAAGTCTTTTGTTGATTTGTTGACTTCAGAAAAGCATTTGACTCAATTCTTAGGGATAAGCTTTGGCACAGAATGGAGGAACTTGGGGTTCGTTGACTCGGTTTCTAGGGATAAGCTTTGGCATAGAATGGAGGAACTTGGGGTTCCTAAACATTTGAGAGCAAATGTGCGTAGGCTGTATGAGGAGGTGAAAGTCAAAATTAGAACTTCAACAGGCATTTTTGAAAGTTTTAGAAGCGATATCGGTGTCAAGCAAGGTTTCCCACTGTCTCCTACCCTTTTTGGTTTATATATCGACAAGGTTGAGGAGTGGTTAAATTCGCAAGGGGGTGATGGTATCTATTTGGGAAAGTTTGTTATAAGGCTTCTTTTGTATGTAGATGACCTTATTCTGATTGCCAAATCGACTCTTGGTTTGCAAGAGCACTTACTATCCCTTGAGCATTTTTGTAGAAGTGTGGGGATGCAAGTCAATATCAACAAAGCGAAAGTAGTGGTCTTCTCTAAGAAAAGAAAACATAACCAACATCTTCTCTAAGAAAAGAAAACATAACCAACATAAATTCTACTTTGAAGGCAACATTCTGGAAGAAGTTGCGGATTACAAATACCTTGGAATTGACTTCTGTTGGAAA
>APFE031020740.1:0-11296 GCA_000404065.3 Pinus taeda
AAAAATGAAAAAAAAATGAAAAAAGAATAAGGGAAAAGAAGAGAAAGGCTTATTGCACAGAGAGGTGATGCAAGTAACTCTTCTAGGGTACTGACCAGGCTCGCTGGCAGCGGATCCACGCTTGTGTTCCTATGTGACTCCGTCAGGGTACTGTCCAGGCCTACTGGCAGTGGAGCAACACCAGAGATGAAACTAAGACTGTGATGACTATACTACTTGTACACAAGTATACCCCTCAACCCCAATCGAAACAACTATGTTGCCTTGGCTTGGAATGTGTCTCAATCGACCAAGAGCTTGGCAAATGCTACATCTTGCAATCAAGCTAGTGTGGAAACCAAGAGGAGCTGAGAACTCAACAATACTTCCAGAGGTGTTAGACTTTCTTTTCATGAACAAGGTCCATTAAGAGAGTTGGAGTTCTACCAATGTGTTGTAAAGTGTTGTAGCGGCTACAAGCACCCTCCAAAATTTTTCCTTAGCTTCGTTTTGGAGCCTACCTTCCATCTTTTCACAGCAACTTTACTTGCTTTGTCAAATTCACAAGCTTCAATGTTTTACTTGCACAAAGGCAGCCTGTCGATCATAGCTCAATGCATTCCCCTCACAAGCTGATCACCTAGACTTGGTCTAGCTGCAGGTTGAGCATCTCCCACAAGAAATTGCACAATTCTGGAGGGAAAGCAACCTTCCCTCTAGAATTGTACAATCGTGACTAGAAACCTATTGAGCTCCAAAATTATGCAATTCTCGTAGTCAATAGTCAGTGAAAATTATGTAATTTTCCCCAACAAAGCTAGTCAACCTAGAATTTGCACAAAAACTTGGTAGAAGTCAGTTGCTCTACCCAGAAATTTGCATAAATGGCCTAGGCAGCAAGCCCAACTCCCAACCAAAAATGTGCATTTTCTCCTAGCAGTCCAACAATCTCTTGCATGTGCAGCTGAGTTGACTGGTTTCCTCCAGGACCAAGAAAAACTAACTTGCATGCATGAGCTTGTTCTCCAAGGGTAGCATGCAAAGGCATCCCTTATTTCAGGGATCTATGTTTAGCAGTTGGAGGTTACATGCAAGGATCATTTCAGAAACCTCCCACCAAGTGTCGCTTTCCCTAGACTTGTGGCATGCATGTCACAACCTCAATATAATCAAAACTCATCAACCACATGTTACAGAGCTCATTCCTCACATTAAGCTTGCATCTCTAACATCCCACATCACATCTAGGAGCAGTCAGCACATTCAACTCATTTATTTTGTGGTAAACTGGCTTTCCATGCCTTGTGTTGCATTTCTGTCGCTTTTTAAGTTTTCACTTGTGTGAGTACTTTTGCTTGATTTCATTGAACAATTGATATCTTTTACATGTATACTAGCTTTTCCTAGGACTATTTCAGTTTTTGTTGCTATCTCACTATTGTCGCATGCATGAAACTATTTTTGACGAAAGGTTGTCGATTCAGCAACTGGCCTCACCCACATGCATGTTGTCCCGTTTTCTTAATCTTTCATTTTCCATTTGCATGCATGATCATTCACTTATGCTCACACTCAGTATCACCATACATTCACACTCACATTCACTTTTAGTTGCTCGTTAGCAAGTTTAGGCAGCCTAAGCCTCGACTCTACCTCACCAAGAGCCTCACCAAGACAGCATTGTGCAATACTAAGAGGGAAGACTCTGTCTTCCTCTCAGGAAATGCACATTTCTACCCAAGCAGTGTCCTCCAAGACTATTTTACGCATTTCTGAGGGATAGTGACCGCTCGCCTAGAGAATTGTGCAATGAAGTCACTTAGCATGCAGCCATTGCCAGTTGTGATTGCGCATTGCACAATTCCAGAAGTCAGTAGCCAGACTAGACTATGCATTGTGTAGTTCTAGCAACCACTCAGTCTCCCAACAGGCCAGACTATGCCTTACGCAGTCTTGGCAGTCAGTCTCCCGACCTCCTGACCGAAATTATGCAACCTTCATGATCAGTCACACAGGAATGTTGCAAGTCAGCTCTCAAGTTCATTTTGTTTTTGGACTGATAGATTTCTTGCCATGAGTGTTGCCATGTCTCCAGGTATTGCAGGTTTTCATATGCCCTTCAACAGTGCAGGTACAATGGTTTCTACGAGAGCAAAGTCGAAGACACTGTACAAAGCACACATGTAGATGTACTTGAGAAAATTTCTACGAGCTTGCCTACTCATGAAGATATCAAGTTGTTCGTAGACAAGGACATCAAGATATGTCAAGAAAAACATCACAGGGAGCAGCATCATGAACGGCCGCTGAAGGCAGAATACCGAATGCAACGAATGCAAAAGGAAGGTTGTTGACAACACAGAGGCAGAACAAAGTTATAAGCTCAAGCAGATTCACTGATGATGAAAGCAACTTTGGAGACTCAAGCTATGAGGTGACGATGCTACATGAAGATCGTGCTAAGAAATATAATGGAACGAAGAAGGAGTTGCATGTGTTGAAGCAGGAACTCAATGTAGAACATGAAGTTGTATAGATAGATGAATGAGTTGCAGCAGGAACAGGAATAGTAGTGGGAGAAATATGCATTGGCGGATGAAACTGTGCCCGTACAAGTTATAGATCTATCCCAGTAGCTTCCAGTGAGCAGTGTTGTTGATCACATTCAAGGGATTCAACGATCCAACCCATTTAGCACACTCACCAAGGCGAAGATAAGAAAGAAGTCCAACTGGAACTGAACATGTACTTCGACAAGTTGATGCATAGGACCACCATCACACACTTGAAGATTAGCATGGACACTATGCATTAGTGTGTTTCTAGTTTAGTCGTAACGAAGAGGACCATGTGAATGTTAGCAGACAAGTTGGATGAAAGAGTTGAACCAATGCACCAGATCCAATGAACCAATGAAGAAAGGCAAGTGTTTTCTTAAGAAAGATGTCACCATGGGATGCATGCACACCATCACGGATGACCAAGCTTGGCATCAACTCACCACCTTCACCATCATAGGCATGTCAAAGATTTGATCTTAGCTCAATGGAAAGATTTTCAATGATGTCTTGCATGGATTGCTCAAGCCATTTTGTCACACGTGAGCACATGTGCATTGTAATGTAATGTCATGTCAAGTGGAATTTTAAGTGTCAATAGTTGGATGTAATAGTCATAGAGTAGATGAAGAGTTGTGAGGGTAGATGAACTATCAGAAAGGGGAATGTGAAGGGTCACCCCACCCTTTTCTATAAATAGTCCCTCATAACTCATTGTAGAGGCTTTTGGTCAGCCAAGCTTCAGATAAGAGTATCTTGGAGAGGGCTTGGACAATATTGTAACACGCCTTGGCTTCTCTACTGCACTGAGCTAGCTCAACTCTTTGGAGGAGCAAGTGGATGTGGCTGTAATGTTCCACTGTTGGAGCTAGCGGGTTTACATGGATGTATAGTGTGACTGGAACTTACACTTCTTTATATAATAAGAGCTGACACATTTCATGCATATGTTGTATTGTACTCCAGGTGTCTTGTTTTCTCTAAATGGCATATGTATTTTATTTCTTACACATGCATGTATGGACTGTTCTATATGAGCGTGTATGAATCTTTCTAAAATGTGCTGATTGGTTTAACCATCACTTTGGATTGCCAACTGACTTTCTTTCTAGCTTGTGATGTATTTTCGCTCGTGTGTTACTTTCTCATCGAAGCACTATTATAGGTTGTTAAGGGGTTCATTCATCTCAACCCCCATGTATAAGAACCTCTCATGCACCTTCTTTGACTCACTCCAATTGTCACACCCTTGTTACCAACAGAGTTATCTTACTTGCCTCTGTGCAAAATTGCAGTCAAGGAATTGCTATACGACCCACTACTGGGACTCCTAACAAAAAATTCTGAGATCTAATTGTGACTTCTTAACAGGGAGATCCCGTTACATGTTGGTGTTTCTAGCACAATCATCACTTTCCTTTCCGCATTTCTAGCACAACTTTACAGTTTTTCCTGGAGATTTAGATCTCCCTCTAGATTATGATCTCCCACTCAAGGCCTTATTTTTGTTTCTATTCTGGGACTTTCCTCGTACGGACAAGGCATCTCTATTCTATCTCTCCATATTTTTCCTACTCATCTCCTATGATAACAAGGATGACATTATTTCAACAAATTTCAAGGTAGTTGTATCGCTACCTATTGCAATAACCAGACTATACCGCAAATCTACTAGAGAACACAACAAACTGATGCACTTATCTTCATCTAAAATTTTAATATCAACATATAACAATTGATTTACCACTGTATTAAAGGCGTTAAGAAGCTCTATCACCATGTCTCCATCCTTCGACCTCAGGTTATACAACTTTTTCTGTAGGAAAAGTTTGTTCGCCAAAGACTTAGTTTGGTACAAAATCCCTAACTTGTCCCACAAAACCTTCACTATAGCTTCCCCCAATACATTCAACAATACTGAATCTGAAATACACAATCGTATTATGCTCTTTCGTTTCTAAACCAAATTTTCCCAGACTTCAGATGACATTATCATTGGTTTAGTACCTAGATCTACCACGATCCACTCATCTTTATCCTGGACAAGATCCTCCATCTTTAGTTTCCACAACTCAAAACTATGACCGATAAATTTCTCGATCTCTATATTTCCACTGCTTGTCATCCTCCTTCACCACAAGAATTGATCCCACAGATCTCCCACTAAACAAGGTCTGCCATAGGCCCGAGCAAAACCCCTGTACAGAAAATGCATCCCCTTGAAGCTGAAAGAACTCTGATACCAAATGTAGGTTTTAACCTTGTACAAAAATTACCTACAAGTCAATTCTTAAAAAAAATAAAATATACAATAGCGAGAAACACATAAACAAATACACATATATTTTCCCCTTGATCCCAAAACCAAGACTACCAGATTGATTTTTCAATATGTTCGTTATAATGTTACAATAAATATATATACATGTCGAAGCGATAAACACTAATCCATTAACCCTGGATTATAACCTAGCCATGGTTCCCTTGACTGGATCTACAAAATACCATGGGAATAAAACCATCATGTGCTAAATGATATGTGAAACCCATACAGAAGACCATAGGTAGGTCAGCCCACCTAGTATAGGGTCCAAAAAAAATAAATCTCGGGGCGTTGTCCCAGACCCTGTACAGGGGGGCTAGCACCCCCCTCAAACCCTCCGATACGGGGACTGTGCCCCCGTGTGACCCCACTACTACTCCTGGTACAACAGACAGGGGGGCTATTGCCCCCCTTGTGACCCCCCAATCCCCCCCATTCCCCCCGCGTGTGCAACTACTCGTGGAAAGAATATAACACACACGCAACATACAAATATTAGGCTATGTTAACTACCAAGCAACTGGGAGGAGAATGGGTTCCATTATTTAGCATTGTATGTGTTCCATTGTTGAATGGGAGTGGTATTTTTGAGAGCATAATAGAGGAGGAGGAGAATTGTGTAGAAGCCATTTAGGTCATGGCGTCTATAGTGAACTCCCACTCCTTTGTATGTGCATTTTACAAATGAAGCAAAGAGCGAAGAGCACATGCCTCACATTTTAGCTAGGCTTTTTCCTATATTAGGTTTCTCATAAAAAATATTGTGTTCATTTAACTGAATGATTTGTGTATATGTGCTTCTTATTTTATTTCCATATTTTAATTATCTCATTGAATTGAGACAAACATGTTAATTAATTAGTGATGTATGTAAGGAAAGTTAATTTGCACTATCTCATAATTATGAATATTATAATGTTTAATGCAATTAGTTTTTCCTAGTGGAATATTCAAGATAATTTATAGATCACTTATCTAGGATCATGATCTTCACTAAGAGAATCTTGAGGTAAAAATCGGTCTCAAAACAAAAAGAATACTATAAATATCAACATTAAAAGAACCAAATCTATTGATAATGATGATGTTCACCATAACACAATTAGTTTTGGAGAGAAAAAGAGAGCTAAATTTTTTCTCATATCCTTTAACTTATCTCCTTATAGGTTTACTCAAATTTGAATTGTAGGCACTTGTTTGATAAGTAATTAAACTCTACATCCAAATACTACCAACGTAATATATTTTTGACATAACCATAGAGAAATATACTATAAATACATAAAACACAATTTTTTCAAATATTCTCAATATCTCAATGGTACTCATTGGATGTGGAATTTAATTTCATATTAGCAAGTGTGCACACTTAAGAAATATTTTTTCCCCTTATTTTTAGTATATCTCCTTGTGGATCTATCAAAAGTATGTAGAGTGGGAAATTGTCCAATTTTGTATCCAACAAGTGTCTATACTTGAAATTTAAGCACATTAGAAGGGAAGTCAATGATATTAAAAAGAAAAGAAAAAATGCCTTAGCTAAAAAACTCTTCCCTCATATTTTATGAATTTAAAAATTATTTTATTATTTACATAGCTAAAAGGTATATAGAGTAGTTTTTACATCTTCTTTAAAGTCACAAAAGTTAAAAATTGATTAATTCTTTAAACTAATAATTTGACATCATTGATAAATATAAAGCATTATGTGAATAATTTAACATCGTTGATCAACATGAAAAAAAATGTGAACAATTTCAAATTCTTGATCAACAAAGAAACATTTTCCAAGAGCTATATATGTACTTCCCTTCTCCATAAATGTCAAAAGCAAAACAAAAACAATAACCTCATTCTCAAATATATAGTTACCTTGAAGTTTCCATAAATCAAACATTTCTAAAAAAAAATAAGAAGGTGAAATGCCACTAAGATATGGGTGTTTTAAAGATTTGGAATCACTTAACAAAGCTTCTTGTCAATAGGCTTCAAGACCTAAAAATTTCACATCCTCCATCAATAAAGAACCTTTTTCCAACGATTGCACATGCAACTTCTCGCTAGCCATATGTCAAAAAGCATATAAAGTGATAACCTCATTCTCAAAAGCATATTTGCACCAGAGATTTCAAAAATAAAATATTAATGAAATTCTTTAATACCAAACACCACTAAAAGGTGAGTGGACTAAAGAATTGGAATCACCCAAAGAAGCTTCTTACTAGTGCATACTACTTTGAAGAATAGTCGCTTGCTCTATTTGAACATGATTTAAACAAAACATCACAAAAGGATAGCCCCATGATAAATTCTTTACCATTTCTAACATGAAGTAGGAAGGAAAAATACCATTAGAGACACGACTCTTAGGTAGTCAAGGTTTTGAGGAAAGTCTGTAGTAAAACAATTGAAAGCTTATGCCACACCTACACTAACATTAAAGTGTGTAATCAATGAATCCATAATACCTCTTGACATCCACCTAGCATTAAGAACTAGGTAAACTAATGAAACCCATGAAATTGAGTACAATTTATGAAAGTCCTACTAAAGAGGCACACATAACTCCCCTCCCAATTGTTTCAAATGGGTTTTGGCATATAAGAGTTCATTTTGAACACGTCCTCTTCTTAGATTAGGCTAATTATCTCCATAATGATGGGGCAATCAATAAAAGAAAGGTCACACTCATGATCTAGGGATAACTGGTCCTTCCAATATCTAATATGCTTATGGGACAATCCCTCATGGTCAGACAATCAATAGAAGAAAGGGAATACTCATGAGTTATGGATCACTAACCATTCCTATTGCCATTGAATAAATCTAACCAGAAGAGAATCTTCTTCTTATTCACTAAACAAGATTGGAAGTAGAAAAAGTATGCAATATAGGTACCTTTCAACCTCTAGCTCGAAATTGGTTTTCTCATGAAATCCTACCCCACATGATTGTCATAAATTTATGACCTCACCAAACCCAACACCTTTCCCCATCAAATTTTATACTCATGAAAATATAAGTGCCAACAATTTGAAAACATCAAGGTATTAAAATAGCATCACATAATCCAAAGATCCTAGAACTTCAACAAGATACTCTACAATGTGCAACATGTCTCAACAAGACTTGCCATGGAGTGGACCCTTCAACCATCACACTACCTATTTAGCTACATAAATATTCCCATGAATCACCACATCAAGTAAACTAAGGCCTCCCTAATCCTTGGCCATAACACAAACGAACATACCCTTCAAACATCACACTACCTATTTAGCTACACAAATATTCCCTTGAATCACCACATCAAGTAAACTAAGGCCTCCCTCATCCTTGGCCATAACACAAACGAACAAACATCACTTGTTAGCATCAACAATCCTTAAACCATACTTAGACCACAAATATGGCTAGAAAATTTGCTCAATAAGATCAATAAGGTAACTACTAAGACACATAATATGGACCATAGGCCTAGAATAGTATCGTTACCATAATCAATTTCCTAAAAAAACAAAGTCTAGTTCATTCGGCCATAAGAAAAGTTTGCATCATAATTTTGGCTTGCATTGCAAATACTAGAGATACCTATTGCACATGGCTACTTGAGAAAAGCTAACACGAAAAGCATATCAAGATAGCTCAATATAATTATTGAGCATATAAAAGTACATTGTAAGATAATCTGAACGTAGCTTGCATCAAAGTTACCAACTAATAAACGTGGCTTGCATCAAAGCTACCAACCAATAATCAATTTTGTGATGACAAATAATTTCCATTAAATCTTCTTAAAAAGCGGTCAAAAATAAATCCACTACACCATGCACTAAATCGTGATCAACACAAATTGAAAGACGTGAGACTTATAGAAAATGGTTATTTGCCATTTTTAAACCATGAAGCAAAGAAACGCCCCTAAAGATTCCTTGCATGTGAGCAGCTTTTTTAGAAGTAGCCCACGACGTGGCTAACAACGCATAAACATAGGTGGTGCCTAGGGACACTCCATCTTAATATATAGATGAAGAAGAATGTGGAGAGAGGAGGATTTATTCATGGACACGAAGGTGGTGGCACGGGGAAAAAGAATGTGGAGAGAGGAGGATTTATACAACGACAAAAAGGTGGTGGCACCGGAAAGAGAATGCCTACCATTGTTCCACATGTTGGACCAAATCCCGGACACGTCAACAGCTTGGTAATCGTTAGGAAGAGAACCTGATGGTTACTTTCTCTAGCCAACTTCACCACCTCCCATCCTGAAATCACTGTATTCAAATGAAAATTTTCCTTTCCCTTTATTTGATAATTTTTGTTACCTTTCAAACGTGTAGTATTAAGATTCCCTTTTGTTTTGGATATCTTTGTTTTCCAATATCAGTAAGTTTCTGGGCGTAATTTGATTTTGTAATTTGGAGCTTCGACTGTGTTGACTCAATGAACAAATCTTGTAAAGTTGGCATTCTTGTAAAATTGGCAGTAAGCTAAGTTAAGAAGTTCATTGCAGGTCTCTTTGACCCGACTGTCAATCAGGATGTTATCAGCAAAGAAATTGCCAAATGTATTGACCTCGCAAAGGATGGTGTCCATGCAGTTCTTTTCGTACTTTCCGTTAGAAATCGATATACCCCAGAAGAAGCAGCTGCTTTGCAGACCTTGCAAATGTTGTTTGGTGAAAAAATTCTCAATTACATGGTGGTTATCTTTACTGGTGGTGATGAGTTGGAAGAAAATGAAGAGACATTAGAAGACTATTTGCGTGAGATCCCAATCGACCTTCAGGTTAGATCTTTTGCTTATGCTAAAGAAAGTATTCATCTCTGACTTTTTCATGAAAAGGAATTTAACCTCTAAAATAATTTCTGTAAACTATGTTCACAAATAAATGGCATAATGATCAACTGTTTGTGCAATGATTGTTTCTCAATAAAATTGGCAATGTCCTTCACCTTGCATACAGACATAGAATACGACCAGTGTTATATGCCTAAAGAGATGGTCTTCCACTATAGCCTTTTATCATATACAGTGACTCGTGCATGTACATAAAAGCTTTAAGAGGAATCATTATTTTATTTTTGCTTCTCTTCCTCGTTCTGCTAGGAACGTAGTACTACATTTTCGACATACGCATAAATTGATTCTAGATGGTTTTCTTGTTATCTCTTGATATCAAATATCTCCCTTAGAATCAGGTTCCCGTAATTTTGAAATGGCAGTGTCTAGACCATAAATTACTATTTCTGGTTATACCTTATTCCTGATCTTGTATTACACAAATTTGCTTAAGTTATGTTCTTAGTTTTCAACCTGAGTTTTATGTTACTGGCAGCCTTGAGCTGCCCATGGTTGCTTTCTGGTCATGCTCGCCATGGGCTCCCTCTAACTTATTTTCCAGGAATAAATTCCTTCTTGAAACAACTTTTTGAGCTCTCTAGCTTATTTGGTTTTCAAACTAGGCAGATGTACCAAAGTTGTTTGTGTAAATGGAAATTGTTTCTCCCCTTTAGTACCAAAGAGTCCATCAATCTCACATGTATTTTGTTTAACAATTCGCTGACTTCGTTTTTTATAACTTTTTCATTTTTGTAATCCTCCAAACAACTCCAATACCTCTTGCCATTTTCTAAAATGAGGCTAATAGATTCTAATTTTTGCTTCTTTAACCTGATATTCACTATTATATTCACTATATTATTTGTTAGATTTCTAAGCCATATAGAATAGAAGAGAAGAAAACGTTTACCTAGTTGAGAATAATTAATATTATTTTGATATTAATGGAGAAAATGGTTACATTGTTGTAACTTTCTCCCTAGTTTAGGATTAGTTCCTATAGTTATGGGGTTTGAGTGCAACTTCCTATTTCCTAGTATTGTATTTAATGATGTAATCTTTTGATTGATTATTGAATAGAGTGAACGAGAGAAATCTCTCAAGTTTTGTGAGTGTAGTCTCCAGGTGCAGGCCACACCTGAGAGCTACATCTCTTTCTTTTCAATTCTGTGCACATTTTATCTTGGTATCAGAGCTCAGTGACCCTAATTTTTTGTCACCTGTGAGGCTGAACTACCTGTAGAAGCTAGTTTGACTGTGTGGCTTGAAGTGCCTTTGTGGCTGTGTGTACACGAGAGCTCTGTACTCAATTGAACAGGTGGACTGCAGGACACCTGGCTCAAATTCAAATTTTTTTTTTCTGAGCAGAAAGGCCGATTAGCGCGGATTTTGCGCTGACAGTCGCGCCAGAAGACCAATTAGCGCGGATTTTGAGGGATAAAGCGCGCTAGAGCGCGGATTTTGAGGGATGAATCGCGCTAAAGCGCGGAATTTGAGGGATAAAATGCGCTAAGCGCGGATTTTACCAGGAAAGTCGTGCCAATTAAATTACTCTAAGAGATTTTTAATTAGCGTGGATTTTTCGCTCGGGGTA
>APFE031020745.1:2079-14981 GCA_000404065.3 Pinus taeda
TCGGAATTCCTCATTTTCTTGTTTACATACTGTCAATGTAACTGTATCTCATTTCTTTACTTAATTCCTCATTTCCTTTTTTACATACTGTCAATGTAACTGTATCTTATTTCTTTGCTTATCTAAGCGTTATTTTCAACAGTTCTTATAGAATAATACCGTCATTATGGCAATGCTCAATGTAATCGAGTTTTGTTACTTCTGAATGTACTTTGATGTCTATATTTGGCGTTTACATTGTCTCAGAAGATGACTGTCGATGTTTGACATGAATCGAGTCTCTTTTATGGATGTTGCACGCATTATAACTCTATTCCCTACACGGTCTTTAATTATTACTATGTTTAAGATGTCGTTGCTACGGCTTGCTAGAACCCTCATGGGCTAGCTGAATCGATTTTCCAGTTTTCAATGTTTAATATTGTTCGTCCTCGGTCATATAAGATTCACGTTCATCTTTAATATTCAGTGGCTGTTGAAGGTATTCACTCATTTGAGCCATATAGGTTCGAGCCTTATCTGTTTAATTGGAGTATGGCTATGAACTCCTCACCGCTTCAGATATAACTATTTCTTGGAATCCATCCTTAATACAGAACTGGGCTATCAATTATTTCTACAGACTGTTCTGTCTTCATCTTTCTTTATAGTTACTAGTTGACAGTCCCTAAATTGCTAGTCCTCTGAGTTCTACAGCACTCTAAATATATCATTTCTTACATGCAGAAACATATATGCTTCTTGTTTACAGATACTGTAATATATTCTTCTAGTTTATCGATAGCGGTAATCTTTATGTATTTGGTTCATAGTTTACTATCTAGGCTGGCTCAGCCTATCTATTGTCACACAATGTTCACTTAGGTCTAAGTAATTACAGCTGTCCAATACTCATTCTCATTCTGTCTTTTCTTTTGTTTAGATAGTATTACTTATACTCTACTTACTATCTGTAGCTATAGTAAACTAACAGTAACAGCTACCTTTACCATTTACACAGACAGTCTTGGAAACATAAGGGTCAGATACTTACCTGATCTGCTTGGATAGGTGAGTCTGGCTCAGTTTCCTGTCTAGATCTGTGTAAATCTTGATATCCTCCCAACCATGAGATCAGTCTCACAAGACCTGAATCTCCCCCCAAGCTTCTGCTTACCGGATCACTATCCTCAGTAAGCCAGCACTGTGTGCTTGACTATCTGGTCCTTAACAGACTTAGTCACCAATCAGTTTTTCCTTCTTTCTGCTCCTCTCTTTTTTTCTGTCTCTACAGCACAACGAAGGAAAACCATTCACCCCTTCCTTTTTCGTGGAAATCTTTCCAGTTAAGGAAGGTGGTTATTTTCAGTTCTAATAACTATTTTCCCTTTTGGGAAGCTCAATGATCTTGAGTAATTCTTTAAACACTGCTTTAATGCATAATTCAAATCAACTAATTACTCTTTAAAAGAAAATAAGTTCTCAATATCATTCAGTTTTTACTGCAGTAACTTTTTAAACAATTACATTTACGGGGTCATCACATTCAGCCATATTGTTTTTATAAATAGGAAATTCATTTAACTTTTGTAAATAAAATATTTCATTATTTTTTGTTTCAATATTCATGGTTAAAATTATTGAATTTAATAAAATAATAAATTATTTTGTTTTTATATATGATAATGATAATTTGAAGTATTTTATATACATATTTATCATAAGATCAATTAGAATTATAATATTGAAAATATGATAAATTGAGGGTGGAAAGTTTTTTATAGGTTTGAAAACAATAGTAAATATTTCGTATTATTTTATATGGATGTGAAATTTAGGGATGTAGTATCTTTAAAGCATTATGAAAAAGGATAAAGCATATCAAAAATCCCTTTATAGACTTTAATCTTAAAATTAAAATAAATATGTGTTATCCTACCTCAGAGAAGTAAGTCATTTCCCCATTGAGAGCATAATCATGAACAAGTTAAAAAAACATGGAATACAAGAGTCTTGTTGAAATATGGTTAAAATCCATCCAAAACCACCTTTAAATCAATATGGGATGGCATAAAGATGAACAATCTTGACTAAACCATCAAGAAATAAAGAAAAAAATCATTTGATAGAAACAGGATAATATTAAAAATATTATTACATCAAAATTTAAGGAGAAAATGTGGATGTTAACCAATATCATTGTCACCACCACTCTAAGTATCTATGTTTTGACCGCAGAAATTTTTGGAGGAAAATTCTTATCCGTAAAACTAAAAAAATTCATTTGATTCCCTTGAAGAACTCGAATATTTAACTCAAAAACCTTTATGAATCTCATAATGCCATGGAGACCATTTTCGATACTCCTATATAAGATGATATATTTTCTTTGGAAGACATTGGGTTTGGTGTTCAGTAGCTCACTAATGGGAAAGTTAATGATGTGAAGGCTACCGGGATAAAAATTTTAAAATGGGAGAACCTATTTTCCTCCTACACATATACAAGCTATTTAATTTGGCAATGAAGCAAGACTTCCTTAAGCCTTTCGCATGGACCCTAGTTGTGCATATATTGAAGATTGGGGATAAAAGAATTCCCTTTAATTACATGACCATTATGATTAGCCAAATTTTAGCCAAGTCATACTCGCTTATTTTGGAGAAGAAGACTAGCCTTTTGGGTTAGAAACCATGCTAAAGAAATAAAGGCCAAGTTAGGTTCAGGAGATATCATTCAACTATGGACCATATCATTACTCTTAGGATAACTATAGAAGAATGAAAGAATAATAAAATTCATCTCTTCTATTGATTTGTTGACTTTAGAAGTTTTTTTGACATTGATTGTAGAATAAAGTTATCGAAGAGGCTAAAAGAGATAATGGTTTCTCTCGACTTGAGGGTTGTTGTGACAAGGTTGTATGAGAATGTCATTTGCAAGCCTAAGACCACTAAAGGTCGATCAAAAGAAATTAAATGCAATATTTGATTCAACCAAGGGTCTCTTATCCCCTACCCTTTTTGGCAAATACAATGATAAGCTACAAGAGTGTTTGGAGGTTGAAGGTCGTATTGGATCCACACTCATTGGAATGATCATAACACTTCTTCTTTATACTAATGATATTGTTCTTTTGGAAATGAACCATTATGATTCTGGAAAGAAACTAAAAATCCTCCGAGAGGGATCTGATTGTTAATATTGAAAAAACTAAAGACATGATAATTAAATCCAAAACAATCACCTATGATACTTTGATTTATGACAACAACTCCTTGGAGGAAGTTCCTTCATACAAATGTTTAGGAACCAACATCCATAATATGTACACTTGGATTTATAGCATTGAGAAAAGGATAAATGAAGGTTGGAAAGCTTATTATGGGCTTGAAAACAATTGTAAATAACAAAATGTTTTTCGATGAGATAAAATAAAAGCTCATATTTGAGACTCTCATCACTCTTGTTATTTTATATGGATGTGAGGTTTGAGGTTGTAGTATATATAGAAAGTTGTGGGGGAAGATTGAATAGATCCAAAAGCAATTTATAACCTGCAACTTCAAGAACAAGGAAATAGACCCTACCCTATCCTTTTGATTGTACAAAACCTTCCCATCATTGAAAGCATGACTATGACTAAGTATATTATGTATAAGAAGTTATACAACATGGATGCCAAGAGGTTTCCTACAATTGCTTCTAGGTCTAACCAAAACCCCCCACCTTCGGCTCAAGTGAGTGTGGCATAAGGATGTAGGTGTTTGTTGAACCATTAGGGAATAAAATAGGAGATCATCTTGCAAAAACTAGATGATATTAAAAATATTGTTACTTCTAATTTAGGATAAATTGTGGGGTAGTAAAGAGTTAGAGGGAGCAAGGAATTGCAATATTATAAGGAGGTGATCAACCCCAATCTCAAAAACCAAAATTATCTTTCTATATTGAATAGTGTTAAAAATAAAATGAATATTACTAAAATAAGAACTAATTATCATGAGATTTATAGTGAAAATCAACATTAGTCAATTCCAAAAACTCCATGGGATGAAAGAGTTTGTCAGGTGGGCGATCCTAAGAGGGATTGAAGATGAAAATAACTTTCTCTTATATTTTCCATCTTACATTCACATTTGATCTAATTTTCAAAATATTTGTCAAACTACCAACCTTTTTGACATTTTAAGTGAGAAAAGCTATGGTGATATTCAAATTCTTCTCTCTCTTTCTTTTGACCAGAGAAATAAAATTTTAAAGAATGATTAATCTCTTACCTCCTCAAGTTCATAGATCATATAGGTCTTAGTGAACTTTTATTTTTTTTTGTCTAGAGGAACTGACAACTAGTTTGGGCTTGTACTTGCACGATACAAAGTTTATTATGACAACTACCACTATAACCTCTATGTGAACCCATACACGCACCTACCCACAAACTAGGTGGTACAACAAGGAGGAGTTGAATCTTGACCATCAAACTTTAGAAAGACTTCATACCTTGACGATCGTCGATTGAATTGTCCCCTAAGGGATAGTGGACATTAATAATGATTATTCATATATTTACTTTATAATATTATATAAATTAAATTATATTATATATATATATATATAATTAATATAATAATAAATAATAATAAAAACCAAAGATAACATATAAGTTATTTATTAAATAAAAATTTCCCTAGGATAGCTCTATTGGTGAATTCCTTCCTAATAAGGTGCTATGTTCCTTAAGATTCTAATTTTCCAAACCTCTCGTCAAGGACTAACAGACAAAAAGAAACATAATTAAATACAAAACAAAGATAACAATATGGGTTAATAAGGATTATTTATTATATTTTATTAATTTAATATTTCAAATTGTGTACTTATACTTTAAGTTTATAAAAAAATATTATATTTACTTTTATAGGTTAAAAGAATAATAAAGACATAACATTGATATAGTTTTAGACCCCACAATAAATTTCTATTTTATAATTATAAGACATGAATAGTTATTATCTATTTTCTAAGATTATTTTATTTGATTATTTTTTTTTTTTTAATAGAGGAAAAACAATCAACAACTTCACATTAATTTATGAAAAAATACATTTTGTCGATGCATTGTTCAGTATTTTGTGTGATTCGATTAGAATATCCAAAAAAGAGAAAACAGGCCTAGAAAAATCTCCATGACCACAAAAACTTGCCACGACATTATGCCCTAAACTTGCCACGACATTATGCCCTAAACCGCTATAGTAGAAAAAGTGTTTTGAATGTCAAGATGTTGAGAATATAAAAAATATCAGTGGAAAAATATATAGAAGAGAAACCTCTATTTATTTTTTATTGAACATTTTGGAGGCCATCAATGAATGGGTGGTGATAATACTCTTATGCATTATTTTCAAATTTTTTAATGATTTTCCATGTGCCATGAACATGTTTAGTGCATGATTTAGATAAGCATCAATTATTGAGCTCCATTCTCTGTAGATGTTGCAACAAGAAATTTGATCAAAAAAATGTTTTAAAAGGAGAATCTCTTCAAGAATAGGACAGAGGGTGTAATAGTGATATCTCTAAGTCCAATTGAACAAGTTAACCACATTCATGCAATCTCCAAGGATCTATAAAGAGTGACATATTTTTTTCAAAAATATGAACTCATTAAATAAGGGATAACATTTTTTTAGTATATATTTTTAAAATAAATTTCACTCATAATGCTCATAATATAAAATAATGATGTACGTATAAGGAATTTTGAATACATATTTTTAAAATAAACTTGTTAAATAATAATGAATAATAATTAAAAATTAAATAATAAATTTATTAACTATAAAAAATATATATGAATATCTCTACTCCGCTAAGGTTCTGAAACCTTAGCCTCTACATATATTACCATTATTTCCCTTATCATCAATCCCTCATGGCCAATGCCCCAAGGGAGCATACCTCCATGTGGCAAGGTAGAATCCTTCCAATCCTTTGTCACGAATCTGAAGAAAAGGCCAAAGTCAAATGACTCTCCCTCCCATTTTGTTAAAAATTATGATAGCATCCCATCAATTGTTTTCCCTATAGGGTTTAGGAGAACCTTGTTGAGATATTCAGAACAATCTTTGGTAGGAAAGTTCATGGGGATTTGGACTTCTCCTAAATCTATGGAACATTGGGTAGAATAAACCTAGAAGGTAATTATGAAAGGGAGCTTAGGATTTTTTGTGGTGGGGAATGAATTATTTTCCCATCTCTTCGAGTTCAAAGAGGACAGGGACATTACTTTCAGAAACGATCCTTATTTATTCAGAGCCATAGGCATGTATCTAAATACATGGTCTCTAGATTTTGACTATGTTGAGGACATTCTCATTGTTGTTCTAGTTTGGGTGTAGTTCCGTCTACTTCCCCTCTCTTGCTGAAGGGATGAATGTGTCAAAGAAATTGGAAATGGTCTTGGAAGATATCTAGATCACACTGAGCCAAAAGAAAAATAATTTACTTGTGCTGAGATATGCGTTGAGGTTGATATTGAAAAGGGTTTTCTTATAGAGATCATGTTAACTCTGGGAGAATGGAAGCATAGAGAAATCTTATACTATGAACAATTCCAATTGAAATGCAAAGTTTGTCACGAATATGGGAAATTTGGCCGAGATTGCAAAAAATCTGATGGATCTTCTGGATCTGACCCTTCTCCCTCATAGGAACAATAATGGATAACTCAAAGAAAAAGTGTGGGAAAGGATAAAGGAGGATCCAATAGGGAAAAATGTGGCATAAACCTCATCTAATCCCTTTTCTACCCTTAATTTTCCATGGGTTGAAGAATTGACCGATCGAGTCCATAAAAAAGGGGTGCATGAAGGAAACATAGACCTGGAAAATAAATAAGAATGAGAGATACTAGAGGTGGAACCTCCTGCAGATGAGTTGGTAGTCACCCCAACCCTAGATAGTCCCTCACATAATCAATCAAGTCCCATAATTAGAGGTGAAGAGGTGGTAAAAGAACATCAAGGGTACGAGGCAGGTATAGGGATGTTAATAACTAAAAACACTATTTTAAATAAAACCAACTGGAGCAATGACTCCGCTATCCAAGAGCTAGACAACCCACCCAATAATATGGAAGGAAATCAAACAAGAAGGTAAGAGAGGCTGAAGTAACTCAAAATATCAAGGTTGGGAATCAACAACAAATAACAGAGGTTCATAGAAATGTTACAAGCAAAGAACAACGAAGTGTCAAATAAGGTGGAGGTAAGTGAAAAACCCCCAAAATCAAATGAAAATAGTTTCATGGGATATAAGAGGGATGGGAAACCCTTCCAAAACTCAATCTGTAAAAGAAATAATTAGACAATAAACAAATCATATTTTATTTGTGCAAGAAGCAGAATTTCCAAAAGAAGTGTTAAATCTATCAAGAAGATTTTGGAATGCATGGGAATAGCACAAAGTCCCACTGAATAACAGTTCGACTAAATATCGTATAACAATTTGACTAAAAAAAAAGGAAACCAATGAAGAAATGTCCATAATTAATGTCTATGCCTTGACTATCTACTTTGAAATGAAAGAGTTCTAAGACTCCTTGTTAAATTTGAAGGAAGATCATTGGCATACCAACAACATAGTGGCGGGACTTTAATATTACCTTTATTTTGTTTGAAAATAGGGGTGGTAGTGTGGTTCGGGATCCTTTCCTTGAACGTATGGATGATCTTCTTAGTCACTAGGATATGGTGGATATAGTTCGAAAGACAAAAAAGTATACATGGTCAAATCGCGGTAGTGGAGAGGTTATATTCTAGAAAGAATTATCGATTTCTTATAGAAACTAATTTTCTTCTTAAATGCCTCGAATGTAGGTTAACTATCTTAGCAAGATGAGATTCAGATTAAAGGCTGATTGGGCTAGAGGTTGATCCCCTAGAGGATCTGGGCCCAATTCCTTTCTGTGAGAATCCTTTATGGCTACGTTAGGAAGGCACAACTTAAGTAATTATTCAAGCTTGGTAAACCTTAATCTCTCGATCCCCATCCTTCATTTGGGAAGCTAATTTGAAAGTGGTTAAGTCGGCTCTCAAGTCTTGGACCAAGTCCAAATACAAATCTTTAGGCCAAAAAAAATCTAAACGTATTACCCTGATGGAGTCATTTAATGTGGAAATGATCATGGGATAGTGACAGGGAATCCATTAGAGAAATTATGAGTTTAAAATGGGAATCCTAAGGAGTATTATAAAATAATATTGGAAATAATAAAATAAAATTAGAATACATCATCAAATTTTAAAGGGAAAAAGAAAAAACTACTTTTTCAACTTAAATCCTTACATTCTTAGTCCAATTTTGAGTGAGAGCACTAATTGGATGAAAATTTTAATTCCTGATAAATGGAGTACCTATGTTGCATACTTTCAATGGACCCTACTACATGAAAAATGAGAAATACATGGAAACACGTGATTGCAATTTGTTTTTCATGTATTTCTCATTTTTCTAGTAGTAGTATCCATCTAAAGTATGTAACATGGGTATTCCTTGGATTAGGAATTAAATTATGCATCCAACGAGTGATCCCACTAAAAAATTGATTAAAACCATAAGGAGATAAGTTGAAATATGATTTGAGAAAGTAGTTATTTTTTTTAATCTTTCTAATTTTTTACTCCAAAAATGGTGAATGATCCCCCATGATTGACATCATCATATTGAATCCTATTTGTTCTTATAAAAATGATTTTGGTTGTACCTTTTCTTTTAAGGCCCATTTTAGATCTCAAAATTTCTCTAATGCATCTCAAATGGGAATAACAACTAAATAAGCAAATTCACATTGCTGCGAGAAAGGAAGAATAACATTGGCTCCTAAAATCTTGTAGCCTTTCATTAAAAGTTGGGGAACCAACCACTTCCTTCTTCCACAAACAAACCAAGGTGATAGATCTCAAGAATCGAGTCAATGAAATAACTCTCAAGGCAGAGCCCCCCTGACTTCTTTTCAAGAAATTAAGAAAGGAGGATGTTGTTATTTTAAGGAGCTTTATACAAAAGACAAGAAGAAATATCAAGACGCTGAAAGGGAATTTCTCTCATGTCTTTCATATTTTTTCCTTGATCACAAAAATCAATAGCTTACTAGGCCCATTGAGGAGGAGGAGGCTATAGATGCCATTTGGTCTCTGGATCCTAAGAAAGCCCATGGACCAGATGGGTTGTTGATCATCTTTTTCAAATCCTTTTGGGCCTTCATCAAAAAATATTTAATGCACATGTTAAACTCATCTAATATAAAGGAAAAATTGGGTGAAATTACAAACTTCTCCTTCCTCGCCTTAATTCCAAAGGAGTTAAAGCCTATAAAATTTTCTATTTTCAGACCAATTTCTCTCAGTAATGCAACCTACAAAATCTTAACCAAAGTAATTTCCAGTAGATTGAGAATGGTCTTAACAAAGATATTTCGAAAAATCAAGTGGATTTCATGCAAGGATGACAAATCTTGGACAATATCATCTTGGTACAAGAAGCACTCCATTCCAACAAACAATGAGGTGAACCAAGCGTCGTTATAAAAGTGGACATGGAAAACACATTTGATTGGGTGTGTCACTCTTCCTTGTTTTCACCAATCGAAAAGGTTGGTTTTTTTCTCAATTTACAAGGTGGATAAATGCATGCATTGGTTCCCCCTAGACAAAACCCTTGATAAATGGACATCCACACTCTTTCTTCTCTGCTTCTAAAGGGCTAAGATGGGGATGTACCCTATCTCCTCTCCTATATCTCATAGTTGTCAAAATTCTGAGCATAAATTTTGAAACTACAAGAATAGAAGGTAGAATATATAGTCTCAAAATAGCCAGGAATGTTAAAGATATTAATCATTCCCAAATTTTGACAACACCTTTCTCTTGAGTGGAGCCTCCAAGATCATGGAACTCCTATTTAAACAAGTTCTTGTTCCATATTTAAATATTTCTGAGGGACCATTGAATTAGAAAAAAAGTCAAATGTTTGGATCGAATTGTAGTGACACAACATTATAAGAATTCTCGTGGGCAATTGAAATTATTGTATAGTTAGGATGGTCTCACTTCAAATATTTGGGTATACCAAACTTCAAAAAATTAACGCTTGGGTAGCACAATGGCTTAACACAACAGGGAGAGTGGTTTTCATTAAATTTGTTCCCTCAGCTATTCCAATATATATATGTTCTAGTATTATTTCGCCCAAGGCTATAGTCAATCAAATGAGTATCACGATCCATCATTTCTTATGTAGTGGAGGAAAAAACAATGAAAAAAAATCACCTAATCAGTTGGAGCACAATACAATTGCCAAAATAATATGGTGGTCTAGAAATCAAGGATCCACAATTTATGAACCTAGCTCTTGGTGTAAAATCATGTGGCATCTTATTCTAGACACAAATGAAGTGTGGAAAACTGCATTTATAAGAAACTGTTTCAATAAAAACCACCTCTTAAGGGAAAAAATTGCAAACTGGTCAAATGTTGTATCTAAAATATGGAATTTATGTAAAGAGGTAGCTCCTATAATAGTTGATAATCTATGTTGGAGCTCTGGAAATGAGGCTTGTCTCAATTTTTGGAAGGACAAATTTTCCCCAGAAGGCATCTTCTGTGATAGAGAAGAAATACAGTGTCGCATCGTATGGATGCAACAAAATGACTTTTACAAACTTAAGTTCATATCCATATGGAGAGACCAAGGTCTTTATATTAGAACGCGCCAACTTGACCTAATAATGCACCTATTTCCACAATGGGAAAGGCTTCTACAATTTTTAAAAGGTATGTCCCTCATCTCCCTTTATAAACATGATCAACATGTTTGGAATTTAAGTTATCATAAATATTTTTCGGTTAAAGAAGGTTATGAAAGTTTAGTTAAAAAGTTTCCACAGTGAGCTCCAAATAAAATATGGAAGAAGATTTGGCATAAGTACGGCCTTCCCAAAATTAATACATTTTTTTGTACTTTGGTCCATAAAAATATCCTTACAACTAAAAACCTCTGCAACAGGAGTATCAAGGGTCCCTCAATATGTGTATTGTGTAAGATAGAGGAAAAAAGTATTTAAAATTTATTCCTATTCTGCCCCTATGCCTTAGAAGTCTACAAGATTACTTATAGTCCTATCTGTCAAATAGAGGAAATTCCTTGACCTTGGGAAGATATTTTCATAGACTAGAAGGAAAAATATCCATGGCAAAGGAACTATTCCTTGCCAATCAGATTTTGGTTCACTTTTCCAAAATATTTATGTTGGTCCATATGATCTCATGAAACAAATCTATATTTAATGATAAAATGATGGCCCCCACACAATTAGCTCAAAACGCTATTGATCTCCTTTTTGAAGTTGTCCCAACAAGGGGTTATCGTGACAAAGAATTGGATGATTTATCAGACATAGAAAAATAATGGATTAAGGTTTGGAAGTGTGATCATGTCAGTAAACATAATATGAAACCACCATCAGACCAAACTCCCTGCTTCAAACAAACTTTAGAAGAATTTCCCAAATGGACTTTGGATCAAAATCAATTTTCTTTATTTTTTGATCGAGCATTAAGAGGTAATCTATGGGAGGTAGGAGAAGTAGGGGCTCTGCTTTGTCTTGATGTAAAATTAGAGTTCATTTTTTCTTTCGGGTTGGGCTTGGCATCAAATAACCAAGAAAAATATGTCTCTTTGGAAAGGCTTGGAATTAGCACAAGCAAGAAATATTTGAAGGTTTGACTGTGTTTGGAGTTTGAATGCTCATAATCAAACAAATGATAGGGGGAAAAATGCATATAGAACTACTCTCGCATCAATTCTTCAAAGAATGCACCTCCTCTCGCTTCAATTTGAAAAGGTTGAATTTTTTCATATCTTTAGGTAATTAACTCTATAGCAGATGACCAGAAAAAAAGAAAAAAAAGAGCCACTCTGTCACAAGGAGAATTTGAATCTAATTCTAGGAGAATGAGCATTGTTCTCATTCCATAATCATGGGAATTTATTTAATTTCTAAAATGGCCTTACTGAATCATGGCAACAATGTTAAGTATAAGCATCATATCATACTATCATAGTATACAAGCTCCCTCGCCAAGCATTATGTTGGGTATACGACCAAAGTCCCACATTGACTAGAAGTGGGGAGGATCATGGGTATACTGCATGTTACTTGGTAAACAGGTCACCTTCATCAGCGTTGGAGGATAAGACTCCACAAGAAGTATGGACTGGCAAGAAACCGTCTCTTTCACATCTGAGGGTATTTGGCTGTGATGCATATGTACATGTTCCAAAGGAGAAATGAACCAAGTTGGATAGTAAATCTGAAAAGTGCATCTTTATTGGGTGTAAGAATGGTTTAAAGGGTTATAAGCTTTGGAACCCAGTAACAAGGAAGGTTGTGTACAGTCGATATGTGGTGTTCAGAGAGGTGAAAGATGTTATTAAACATGAAGTCCAACCAAAGGAACCTGTGAAGATAGAGTTTGAACTGTGAAGGAAGCAGTGGATTTAGAGGATGGAAAACTCTTGAAAGAGGCCATGGTTGATGAAATGGCATCTTTGCATAAAAATGAGGCTTGGGATCTGGTGGAGTTGCCAGCTGGAAGGAAACCCATTGGCAGCAAATGGGTGTTCAAGAAGAAGACAAATGCAGAAGGGAAGGTGCAGAAATACAAAGCTCGGTTGGTAGCAAAAGGTTATTCCCAGGTGCCGGGAATTGATTTTGGTGATATTTTTTTCTCCTGTTGCCAAGGTAACTTCTATTAGATTACTTTTATCTGTTGCTGCTGCTTTTGATTTTGAGGTAGAACAGATGGAAGTGAAGACAACATTTCTTCATGGGGATTTGGAAGAGGAACTCTACATGA
>APFE031020748.1:4411-98697 GCA_000404065.3 Pinus taeda
AAAACAATCCCTTCAGTAAACATCATAAAGCATTTCTCATGACTTAATGAAAGGTTTGTCTCCTTACACCTTATAAGGACCTTTTCCAAATTCTCTAATGCCTCTTCAAATGAAACACCATAAACTGTAAAATCATCCATGTAAACCTCTACACAATCATGAATTAGATCAGAAAAGATTCCTAGTACTGCCCTTTGGAATGTTGCGGGTGCATTACATAATCCAAAAGGAAGTACTCGGTAGGCAAAAGTTCCCCATGGACAAGTAAATGTGGTCTTGTCTTGATCTTCAGGTGCTACCTGAATCTGATTGTAACCACTAAAACCATCCAAGAATGAGAAATACTTTTTTCTTGCTAAAGTATCTAATACTTGATCAATAAAGGGTAAAGGAAAGTGATCCTTGAAAGTTTCTTTGTTCAATTCCCTGTAATCAATGCAAACTCTCTATTTACCATTCTTTTTAGGTACTATAACTAAAGGAGAAACCCATCGGCTATCTGAAATTGGATAAATGAAGTTCACATTAAGTAACTTTTGGAGCTCTTTTTTCACTATCTCCCTAAGGTTTGGATTCATCCTTCTTTGAGGTTGTCTGATTGGTCTACTGTTTTCCTCAATGTAGATGTGATGAATGCAAGTCTTAGGATCAATACCTTTCATATCGTTATACTCCCATGCAAATGCAGTAGAATGCTTTTGTAAGATTTTGGTCAGCGCTTCCTGTTGTGATTTTTCCAAATTTTTATTGATATTCAATGTCTTTCCTAGAAAGATCTCAATGGCGGAACTTCCAAATTCTTCCATAGAGAAAAGAGAAATTTGTCTAGATGATAGATACTCAATTTCAGAATCTAACTGAAATTGTGTGTGGTCATATTCTGAAGATATTTGAAAGTTTTCTAATGTATTCAGAATTTGACTATCTTCACTGATCTCAGAAATAGTAAAGACAGGCTGTATAGTATCTTCATCATCAATCCATTCATTATCTCCTATTTCTGTAATTGCTTTTGCTGGAGGATACAGATTGAACTTCTTTGTCGAATTACCATCAGAAATGTACATATCCCTAGACCTACAACTGATAAAAGCATTAGTTGTGGCTAGCCAAGGTCTTCCTAAGATGAGAGGATGTCCACCTAAATTACTCTTCGGAGTTAAAATCATGAAATCTACTGGATATTCCCAAAAGTCTAAGGAGACTGAAATGTCTTCTAATACACCATTTGGTTTAATGATTGAGCGATCTGCAAGTTGTAGTAAAGTAGGTGTAAAAAGAAGGTTAGGAAGTTTTAGCTGTTCCATAGTCTGTCTACTCATGATGTTCATAGCAGCCCCTAAATCAATCAAAGTATTTGGAATTTCTACCCCATTGATAGTTGTTTTGACAATTGGACTACCAGGGTCTACATACTTCTGCATAGTAACTTTTTCCATCATATATCCTGCAATTTTTCCTACCAGGTGGATTTTCTTGTACTCTCGGTTTCCTTCTGGTCTTTTAAGATAACTCCTTTATTGTTTTTGCAGAATAGGGAATTTCTTTAATGGCTTGTAACAAGGGGATCTTGATACATACATTCTTCAATTCATCTAGAAAGTCATAGTCAGGCAACAAGATTTGTTTTTCCACTCCTTTGTCAATCTGTAACCTTTCAGGAAAAGGAGGTGTGGATGAAGATGCAAGTTGCTCAACTATAGGAGTTGTGGGGGTTAACTCTTTTTCTTTTCCTTTTTGAGTGCTTGGGTATTGAAGAGATGCTTTAGAACCCTTATTGGCTTCAAGAGAATCTTCCTCAGAAATGCTTTGCTTTTGAATATATATAGAAGGTTTATCTAGAACTCTACTTGATCTAAGTTGTACATCATTGAGAGGAACAATCATATAGGAAGGAAATTGAAATTGTAGACCTTCCATCATGTAAGCATTTTGAGGGTTTTTATTATTGGGGTTTGGCAATGGCTGAGAAAGAAGTTGATTTGACTTTTGTTGGAGCAAGAGTTGAGAATTTGGATTCTGTTGAGAGGGTTGTTGTTGATGGAATGGCAATGATAGTTGTGGGTTTTGATTTGGAAGTTGTGGAGCTTGTTGGTTTTGAAAAGATGGAGGATATTGATTGAATTGAGCAAATCTCCCATAAGGATTTTGCATACCTTGTATCCATGATTGAAAAGGATTTTGAGGTTGGGACCAAGGTTGTTGCCAAGGATTCCAATTTGGTGGGGTTGAAAATTCATAGAATTGTTAAACCCTTGATTTTGTTGCCCCTGCCAAGGTCTCCTTGCAACAAAACAGAGAGACTCAATGGTACTTGGATCTTCTTGAAAGACAGCTTTGAGCCCAGGATTGAAGGACAATCCTTGGTTTCATGATTCTCTGAATATATTACACATGTTTCTACAACTTTTTCTTCCAAGGGACATTCCCTTAGAGCATGTTTCTTTCTACATTTTGGGCAAAAGATGGCCAAATCTTCAGCTTCTGCTTTCTGCTTATTGTGTATCTTAAGAGTGTCTAGTTGTTCACTCAGACTTCCTAAGGTGTCAGTTTTGAATTCATCAAGCATGTTGCCTATCTCAGCCCTACTTACTGATCCAGTTGCAGATTTGTTTGCTCTGAGGAGAGAAGGATCTCTAGGCCCTTTTTGAGTTTTAGATTTCCCCCGTGAGAGATGAACACATAGCTCTGCTATATCATGAAGTGGAAGTTGAGATATGTCTCCTTTTCCCATCATGTTCAAAATATCTATCCATTCATCTCTAATGGCTTTTAATAGAAGGGCTTTCAAAGTTTCCTCATCTAAGTTACTCATTTTTGCTCTTTTTAGGTTATATTGAAATCTTTCAAGTAAATCCTCCAAATTTTCATCTTCCTTTTGCACCATCTTGAATACCTCATCCTTGTGATTGGTGGGCATACAATAGTCCAGGTACCTATCCAAAAATGTTTGTTTCATATCATTCCAAGTACTAATGGATTGAGTGAGTAATCCCATGAACCATTTCAAAGCTGCCCCTTTCAATGTTGAAGGAAACAGTTTGAGTTTTTGAGCGTCTTCCAGATAATCATAAGTTCGACACACGACCTCAAACTCAAATAGAAATGTTTCAGGGTCCTCATTTCTTAATCCATGGAAGTTTGGGAGGACAGATGATGAGATGTTTTTCATTGTGGCTCGGGAGTCATCATCAACTATAGGAAATCCTAATGAGTTGTCTCCATCCCTATTTCCTCCAATGTTACCTCTACCTCCTCCATTATTTCCTCCTCCACCTCTACCTCTACCTCTACCAAGTCCGGTTGCTCCTTCTTCTGCCATGGTAGTTTCTTTAGAGACTTCAGAGTTCTCTGGTTCCTCTACCACAGGTGAATGAGGAGGAATTTCTCCCTCTTCCTTAGGTGATTCTACTTCTTCAATTACAATTTGTCTCCCTGTAGAAGGAAGGAAATGATCTCTTCCTAATTTGGATTCAATAGATGGTGTGGGAGAGTCAACTACTGCCTCTTGAATTCCAGGAATCCTAGAGCTAGGAGTGTGAGTTGGAGATGATGGAGGTGTCCCTTGCCTATTCCTTGAAGTAGATGGAGTTGTAAAAATCGAACTCTTGGCTCTAGCTAAAAACATTCCCCTAGAATCTCTTGCTCTATGCATGTCATTTTTTTATTTTTCTTCAAGTCAGGTTAATAATTCTCTTTCTAATCTTCCAGGTCACTCTAGGTGCAAGAAGAGAGCATACTCAAGAAACTATTAGACCAATAACTTTCTCTTTTCTGATCCTCTAGATCATGCTAGGCGCAAGAGGAGAGCATACTTTGAGAGGTTATCAATTTTCCTTTCTTGAAATTTTCTTGTTTTTATAATTTTTTTTTAGAAATTGGCTACCTAATTTCACTTCCCCGGCAACGGCGCCAAAATGTTTGGTCAATTTAGTGTGATCTAAATTGTTATTTATATTGTCAACCCGGGGTTTGTAAACTGACGAAGTGAGGTGTACTATATGCACTTAGATAACCATTTCCTTACGCTTTTGTTGTTTTAAGCTTTTTAGTTTGTTTTTGGATTTTATTCTTTTCTTAATGTGTGGTGATGAAAGTGAAGTGTGAAGTGTGTGAAGTGTAAATGGCGATGATTTCTAAACTTGAAAAATGCTCAAAAGAAAGCTTTACAGTAACTGAAATGAAATCAATTCTTAAGAGAAAACAAAATGCATCAAAAAGCGAACTAATGGAAATGGCCCAGTATCCTTGCTGCTGAAAAGAAAGCAAAAACTTGAAAAGCAACTCAAACTTAAAGTAAAGCAGCTAATTCACACTACTTGAACTTTTTAGATCCTTTGCCCTTCGGCTCAATCCACCTGATGGGAAGTTATCATAAACAAGTTAAGCAATATGATATTTAACTGTTCAGGAAAGTAAATTGCATAAGGAAACTAATCACACTACTTGAATTCTTCAAGTCCTTTACCCCTCAGCTCAATCTACCTTGGGGAAGTAATCATGAACATAACAAGCAGTATGATAACTAAATGTAAAAAGAAATTAATCACACTACTTAGACTCTTCTAGTTCTTTACCATTCAGCTCAATCTACTTTATGGAAAGCAAGTATGAGTAAGTAATATGACAACTAAATCACACTACAGTTAGTAATCTTCTGATCTCCTGCTGATATAGTCATTTGACCACAGAAAGAAATCATAAATTGTTAAGCAGTATGATATCTAATTAGAAAAAAAGAAATAAACAAATAACAACTTGAAAAAGGACAATGCTGAATGTAAACTGCAGAAAATAAAGGTTAGCAGGAAGGACAAGATGATCACATATGCCAAAAGTTATTAAATAAATGAAAGATTGCCCGGGCTGCCTAAGAGAACTTGCAAAAAGCACTGATCAGTTTATAGCTCTAAGAAAACAAGAGTAAAGATATGAACAACAGAAACACAAAGAATATTATGTACAAACTAATGATGAAACAAAAGCATAATGAAACTAAACAAATACTTTACAGGGCTTTAGCGTGCAGGGGCCCTCTGCCACTTCAGCCAATCAAATAATCACACGGCTATCTTCAGAAAGGTCTTCTCATGTATTTAAATCAACAACATATAAAACAGTGGGGTGACAAGATAACCAGCAACGTGCGGAAATTACATACACAGTTCAGAATTTCTGTGCATCAAAAAGTCTCTTTACAGCGTTCAACACGCGCTATTTATAATGAAAAAATACTACAGTTAGCTAATCAACTACTATTCTATTAACTGCATGCCATAGACACGTAAATCTCTTCAGCCGAGATCTAGTGTAATTGTCGTTATGCTTCTTAAATCTTCGGAGTGGTTGGCTGTTAGATTCATTGTTCAAGAACGATCCTCAGGTGCGCTGGAGCCTCCGTGAGCTGGGAACTAGGCCACGTATCATTCACGTGCCCATAACAGTGACGTGCCACCGCTGAACTCTTTGGTTGGCCACGTCTTTGACTTTGGTTGACCGCGGCCTCTAATGGATGATTTGGCCGGTTCGAAGGGACACGATCCATGTACATGCCATATGGAGCTTGCCCATGTAGCTCGTTCCTTCCGAGGACACCTAGAGCACAACTTTTAACAAAATAGCTGCGGAATCCTGTGCTAGCTACAGAAACCTGTGCTGGCTGCGGAAACTGACAAGTTTCTGTAGCTGCATGAGCAAAAGACTAAACCAAACAACAGACATCAGTATAGTTGGAAAACCATATAAACAGTCCTTTTTAGACTATAATGCAATGATTTAACCATTGGATGAGTGAAGTGAGTGGGGAATGAGGGTTAAGAGGGTGTGTAGGAAGGTGCAAGGTTGAGGCTCAACAACTTTTATGTGAGAACAACTGTTGTACATCAGGCTGCATGTATCTCGTTCACTTATCTGTTCTGTGGATTTTCTCGGGTTATGGCATTAATATCTTGCTCTGCCTAGTATGTGGCATGAGCATGTCCATCCCACCGTAGTTACCATTCTCAATTCCCTCGTTGCATCCACGGTGGTGAGCCTGGCTGGTGATCCTACTAATAAGATTGTTTTTAGGGTTAACTTATGCCAATTCTCGAGGGTATTTCCGCATTCTCACTTTCATCCCTAGCAGCCAACTCTCCATCTTCCTCCATGCCTTTTGCATACCTGGTCTCTCTATCAATTTGGAGTCGTGTACAATCACCTAGTCTCTCTGTGGATTTGTAGCCATGGCAGCTTGTGAGGTTTCTGGAGACACATTATGGCTTTATCTTCGATTCAGAAATCTCTGGGTTAGAATGTTGCAAACGATTTGTTATGTGCTTTCATTTCAGGGTTTATGACTTTTCCATCTCTTCTTAACTCTGTAAGTATTGTAACTTGCAGAATCTATGCCTGTAGGTTTTACCACAGAGACTCTAGGGTTGTTCGCCATTGCTGCTTGGAGGATGCCTCTCTTGAATTCTTCGCTGGCAAGACTCTGGGTAAGAGACTACCATCGATTGATGATTTTCCAATAGACTTTCATCCCCTAGTTTCCTGAGTTGAGGTTCTTCTGCCATCAAGGGTCGCTTCTTCCTCTACCCGAATTACCGGGTTATCTGGAATTATCAGAGTTGTTTTCTTTTACATTGACAGCCAAGGGCTGAGAAGTAAGCATTTTCCTTTGTTATATGAGGGGTTTGTTTTTTTCGGCTTTCAATTGAAACTTCATTATTAACTATTGCTAGATATCCTCTGTCGAGGGCCATAAGTTTTTGGTCTCATCTCTCTGTAATTTGAATGTATATATATATATATCCCATCTCAGAAATGGGATTATGGTTAGTAAGTTCAAGATGGCATTTCCCATTTCTTGATTTTCCAAGTTTTTGTACCATGTTCATCCACAATGTGGTTTGGAGGCTCTACTGGTTAGTATTGTTTTTCTTTCCCCTGACGGTAATTAGAAGTTCCCTCCATTGTATTCTAGGATATTATGTTTAAATGCAAGCTTCCTCTGTTACTTTCTTGAACATGACATTTTTGTTCTTTGTTTATAATAGATTCTGAAAGTTGCATTTTCTGCTATTCATGTATTCAGAATATTTCCACTAAGTTTCAAAGCGGTGCTATGAATTATTTAATACAATGTAAGCTTCTATCGGGATTTTCCATTTATAGTGTTGTTTGCTAAGATATTATGGTTCACTGGGACTATTCAAGTTCCAATTTCTATTTAACAATAGTTTCCTGTGATTATTTAAGTTATGGTTTCTATTTAGTCGTAACTTTACTGAGATTATTTAAGTTCTAGTTTCTATTTATTCACAACTTTACTGAGATTATTTAAGTTCTGGTTTTCATCATTGTTGGCTTTCACGCTCTAAGATTTTGATACTCCCGCTTGCTCCTCTGTTGTCATTTAGTGAGGGGGGTTCCTAGTCGAGTATGGTTTATGGATTACTTAGGGTTTGGTCTTTGTCACTTCTAAGATTATTATCACTCCAGCTGGCACAACTCTGTATGTTTATTTTGTCCTCACCTTGATTCCCTCAGTCCATCCCTGGATATCTAATGGTGAGGACTCCTCGGTGAATTAGGTTTCGACACTTGATAATTTGTTTTTTTATTATATGATCTAAAGTACAGTTTCTAGGTTTCACAATCCATTTATTAAAATTTATTTAAGAGATTTTGTCATCTCTTGCTACGGTAAGGTCTTACTATATTTTTTTAAAGAAATGCCCAGATCTTATTTTTCTAGGTTGCATGCTTCACCTTATAAAAACCCTGCAATATTAGTGGCAATTGGTGATTTTGTTTAAGAATTTCTATAATTTCAAGGTGGCCTAGTGCTCGTGTTTCCTTCTTTTATTCCTCTGATGAGGATCTAAGTAGGCACCCTACTATTTACCTTTATTTTGATACAACAAATAAATAGTTAGTTAATTTATTGTCTCTTATGGGAAACATTCAGCACAAAGATGTTCAGTTATCCATTCTGTACTTCTAGAATTGATTCCACACTATTATTTCAGTTAGATTCACTCTTTTCCTGTAACTCATGTGTAACTTTAGCTTATGCAAAAAAAATTGTAATTTCCATACCTGAGTTTGGAATTCTATTGCAGTTCACACAGGAAAAGTTCACCTATGTTTCTGTCGCTTGTCTTCCACCCATCCGTGAGATTTCTCCTCCAAGACCCAATCTACCCCCAAGCACACTTGCTAGACCAGTTGTCTTCTGCAAGGGTTCTGGCATTCTGTTCCTTTGCTATCTGGTCATCACTAGACGTAGCAGTCTTTTTCCCTTATCGTCTGTCCTTACAACATGGTTTTTCCTTCCCCCCACTTCCTTTTCTTTGGAAGCCTTACACAGTTAGGGAAGGTAGTTAGGGTTTTCCAGCAACTGCCTTTTCTAATGTCCTTTCATCACAAGTTACGAGATCAGCTGATACTCTAATTCATTTCTTGTTTCCAATAGTTAACAATATCATACAATTCAAACAATGATCATAATAATTATTCAAATTAACCAGAAATAACAATAATTATTTAGTCTGTTCTTACTGCAGTAAAATAGAAATATTTACAACTTTAATGGGGGCATTACGCATGCTTAACTTAGAAATATAAATTATAGAGAGTAACTTAGTAATCACTATGAAGTCAAGAGACAAATGTGTATATATATACTAGGGGTTTTTTCACTAACTTTCCGTGAAAACCGACCTTGGTTATTATTATTATTATTATTATTTTTACCAGTTCTCAATTTCGATGATCTCTATTAGAATAATAGAGAAAGTTAGTAATGTTTTTCTTAATATATTTTTAATAAAATATTTATTTAATAAGATAAATGTGTGTGTGTATATATATATTATATATATATATATATATATATATATATATATATATATATATATATATATATATATATATATATATATATATATATATATATATATATATGGGGGTTTTTGCACTAATGTTCGGTGAAAACCGATCTTGGTCATTATTATTATTTTTAATATTCTAGTTCTTGATTTTGATGATCTCTATTAGAATAATAGAGAAAGTTAGTAATGTTTTTGTTATTATGTTTCTAATAAAATATTTATTCAATACTTAGTATATATATACCATGGGTCATTAATATTTATTTTGATTAATATTAATAGTAAGAATAATAATGTTTTTTTGCATGGTGTTAATAATAATTTGACCCATAGATTTGACCTAAATAAAACCTCATTTTTGAGTGTTGTTAAATGTAAAGTGAATTATGAAGTAAATATAAATTTTTATTTATTTATTTACCATACCTCTCATTTATTAATATTTTTATTAATTTACCATACCTCTTCTATAAATATGGTATTTGGTCCATAGGCTTCACCTATATAAAACTACATTTTTTATTCTTATTTAAATATAAAGAGGTTTATGGACTAAATATAAAAAAGGGTTTTATATATTTACCATATCTCTAGTTTATTTATATTTTTCTTTATTTACAATACTTTTGGAGTAAGTATAAAAAGATATTTTATTTATTTACCACGCCTTCATTTTATTTATTTACAATACCTATTTTTTTAGTGTTCATAAACCTCTTTATATTTTAACTTTATATTGTGTTTATACATAATAATAATTAGATTGGGATTTTTGGGGGAAGTGATCAGACAAAGAGAATGAGGATGGAACGCAGCTAGGGTTTACATCCAAGGGTTGCATCTGACAGGCCTGCAATCTGTGGAAGCTAGTGGTGAGCTCCAGTATTGTAGCAATAATGTTGCAACTCCTGGGGCTTCCTTCTTTACTTTTATCAATTCGATAGTTCGTAACAAACTTGGAAGCGACTATGCTGTATGCACAAGTACTAGCTCTTATTGCAGGTTGTCACTTGATTAGCTGGCGCAAGTTCATTAGGAGCTTAAGCCAACTTCTATTTGTTTTCATAAGAATATTTTCCTGTGATGGAAGAAAGGTTACTCTACAGGGGCTATTCTACTTGTAGAAAGAGAAAGAAAACTGAAATGAAATGCAAACCTTAACTAACCATAGTTTACCCACTAACCCTATTTTTCCAAGAAAAGAGATGGAAACTAATGAAGTGAGTGCCATTGACTACTGAAAAGGTAAATTGCATTTATTCAAGCTACTTCTAAAAATAAATGAGAAGAAATCATATTTTTATACTTTTGAGTATTTTTATGTGGAATTATTATGCTTGTGATTTAACTAGTTGTGACTGTCCAGAGGTTTGGTGGCAAAGGAAGATGGAGTTAGCTTTTGCAAAAGATGAGGAAGATGTGGAGGGGTCCTAAGAAGCCCCTAGTACCCTTCTGAAGACTTACATTGTGATTAGACCTCAAACAATCACTCACATGAAATTCTATAGGAGGCTGAAGGGGATCTATAGGAGGTTCTACAAGAGGATCTACAAGAGGAGGCTGAAAGTGGTTTTTGGAGGTTTGAAGGTGGAAAAATGATCGGAAAAGGGGAATGAAGGTTGGATGAAGGTGTTGAGGGGTGTATAACTTGTCAAGGAAGGTCAAAGAAGAACAGGATGGTTGGATTTGTTTAAATGGTAAGAAAGTAGCTTTATGGAAAAACACAAAAATTAGGGCAGACTGGCGAAATGTTGTGAATGAGTTGTGAAATCTAGGAGAAGTGAGCTGGTGCTGGTTGTTATATGGAGGAATGATGATTTGGGATGTCTTGCAAGAGATCTGCACATTTTCTTCTCAAAACTGACCAAAGCAAGAACTTAAAAAATAGAGTTTTGTCTAGCTTGATCTAATTCCTAACCTAAAGACAAAAAATGTTGATTAGTAACCTACGAATACAAAAGCATGCAAGAAAAATATGGTAAATCAACAAGAAATGATATAAGGATGTGAATCTAAGCTACTATCACTTTTTCCAAATCAAGTTATCACACTAGTAGTTGCATGAAAGAGCAAAAACTGTGTTTTTGGTGGCAACAGTAGTGCCTTGACCTCAGATCATAGTCTCAAGAAGGGAGAAAGGAGATCAAGGCCTGTTGTAGCTTTTTTGAATCTTATTTCATCACTACAGCAACCTACTTGCATAACTGACACAAACAACTATGCTAATCATCAAAAGCAACCTAACTTAACAAAGCAAGGTGAACCTAAACAACACAAATTATCTCATGGATGAAAGAAAAAGCATATAAATACACAAAGGAGGTGCTGGTTAGCTTGGGTTGGGCCCTAAACCAAGAGATTTAGCCCTCTGGAAGAGATCAGTCCTGGCTCAAAAACTGTTTCATCTTCATTTACCAAAAAATAGCAGTTACATCACATAAACTATCTTAAAAAAGAACTCGAAAGTAAGCTGACCAATGTGCTGCACAAAAGTGAAAAAATCTACTAGCAACCGGCTAGCCTACTGAAGTTTGAAGCCTTCTTGTTTATACAAATGGGAACTCCCAACAGCCCTCCTAAAATCAAGGAACACGGCTACCTAGAATTAAAGATAACAACAGTCCTACTCGACTTGCTCGACTGCCCCTTGGAATCATCAATATAGGCCTTTGTGCTCTGAGTTGTTGATAGAGCATTCAAGGAAAGGGGTAATTAATGATGGACACACCCTCCCTACAAACTCTCTTCCCTTTTTCCTCGAGTTTGGCTGCCATGTGCTCATAAATTCCTTGTCCTTGTCCAAAATTGTCCAAAACACCTGCAATAAACACTCATTAGACTACATGGCAAAGTGACTAACCGAATTCACTCTATTCACATAAATATATTCAAAAACATGTAGAAAACTACTAAGAATGGTGTATTAAATCAAAATAATAGGCAGAATAAGCCCATATAGTTACCCGTTTCTGGGGCTCATCATCACCCCCCTGCTAAATGGGTTGCTCATCCTCTAAGCAACTAATCTAACTCTTCATCTTTAATGGCTCTGATAGATTCCTTGACTCACATCCCAAGCCTCTGATGTGATGTCTTTCTCTCTGTCATGGAAACTTGCTTTCCTATCCACTTCCTCCCATTATTTTTGTTCTTCCTCTTCCTTAACTCCTTCCAACAGTCCTAGCAGTAGTGGAGGACTGAATTTAAGACCAATCAAGTTCGCTTTCAAGTTTTGCTTTGATTGCTTATATAGGGGCACTTTCTTCATGGCTTCCCTCATTCTGGTTGGTAAGTGATACTCCCTAATCCTTAGGCTATGTGACAATGTATTCCACATTCTCATGCAAGCATGAAGGCGGTCATCACCAAAAAATCTCTCCATATCTTCGAAGTGAGCAATAGCTTGTGCTTGATTCTCAACATAGTCAGGAAGAACTTGAGGATTGGCTACAAGGTGTTGGTGGGCATAGATGAGAGACAACGGTTCTGCTAGTTCTACCCTTATCATCAGGGGCTCACTTATCTCTTTGGCCATTATTTTATGAATTTCCACTGCTATCGTTTCTTCATGGATCAACCAAGAAGTCATAGCCATGAGTTGTAAGTCTCCCATTGTAGCATTTGGATGCCATAAATTCATGTCAGGAAGTGCCATATTGTGTAGGTAAAATTCTACTAGCTTTGCTTTATCCTTAGCTGAACTACAATCACATAAATTCATAAATTGGCCATAATCTTGAAATGGTATTGTGCCCCTCTGGGCTAGTGTCTTAATCTGCAATTGGAGCCACTAATATTTGAGATACAGTGCATATGATCTAGCTGTTTGTCTGCACTACAAGACCTCCATTGCCTAGCTGGCCATGCAGGCCATCTGGGCTTCCTTGTCTTGTAGCTGCCTTTGCAAAATCAGCACTTTAGTTTCTGTCTAGGATTCTTTTTCTTGCTGTTGTTTCATCGGTGTCTCACTATCTATCTATGGTTCTTCTTCTTCTTGTAGTTTCTCTGCTACCTCACTATCTACCTCGGGTCCATCATTTTTTTGTTGTCCTTCCAAGATGGACAGTTTATTCCCTCCTTGAGGTTCCCTTTCTTGTACCTTCGTTTTCAACAATTCATTTTCCTCCTACAGTTGAGCTCTTCTGATGCTCTCTATGTGCCTCACCATGCCCAATTCTCTGCCCATCTCTCTCAAATTATTTTCCATGTGCCCTATATCTTTGACCCCTTTAGATTTGGCAATCTACATCTAGGTGTGGGTCCTGACTCTTTCCTTTCCTAGTTCAAAGAAAAGAGGCACTATAAATTTTTGTGGGATGATCTTCCCACCTTCTAGAAGGTTGTAGTAGGAGCATAAGTTGGGCTGAGGGCCTAGCTTAGGTATATCTTTTGCATTACCTTCCTCTTGGGACTGTTCTTCTGCCTTCTTTTGCAGTTTTTTAGTTTTTTTGAGCTTGGCTAGTGTCTCGTGTAGAGAGGTTTCTGCCTCCTGTAGGACTGCTTTAGAGTCCATCAATTTGATCCTTTCCTTCCAGGTGGAGGTCTTAGGACTCCGTCTCTCATAAGTGATAGATATTTTGGAGGGAGATTCCTCTCTTGTTATAGTAGGTGCATCCTCAATGATAATGGGTTCTTTCGAAGGTGCCTGGGGCTTGCCCACCTTAATGTTGGTGCTCCTCCAAGCTTTGAAATACATAGATGTCTGTCCTTTTCTTTTCTACTTTTGCTTAACTGGAGTGCTAAGTGCATCAAGGATAGTTGTTTCTTCCCTTGCTAGTGTCTCAAGAGACACTCCTTCTTGTTGTTTTTCTTCTTCATTCTCTGCAGTTTTGCCTACGTCTATTATTTCTGGTTTTTTTTATGCTATCTTTGGTGGTGTTTTCTCCTTTTCTTGCTAAGTTTCTACCTTTCATGTAGCAATCTTTTTCTGTGCTTTCTTGGGCTTCTTCTTCTCAGCTTTTGTCCTCTTCCTCTTCTCTGCTTTTGATGTTGTTTTCTTCTCTGCTTTAGGTTCAACTGTGGTTTTGTCATGTTTCTCCTTTTCTCTCTATTTTTTCTATTTTCCTTCTTCTAATTGAATATTTTGTGCTTCCTCATGGATTTCCTTCTCAAGCTCCTCTTTTTGCTCCTCCTCTTCACTATCAGATGGGCTAAGGTCATCAGTAAGAGTTTTGATGTCATCTTCTCTAGACATGTTCCTGAAAATTTCCAAGGCTATAGGGATGGCGTATGTGTGGAGGGCATCTTCTACCAGCAATTTGATGAGCCCATGCCGGACCAGTTGGTTTGGAACCCCTATATTGAACTTGGTGCCACACTCTATCAAAGATTGGAGGAGGAAATATGGGAGGCTAAGTTTTCTAGATGTAGGTAGGTCCATTCCATATCTTAATTCATGCAATAATCTGAACTGATAACCATAGACTATACTGTATCTCCCTTCACGGGAGATATATTTCATGATCTGGTAGCTAACCTCACCCCATGGATGAGGTACACTTGTCCTTCTGACCCATTTCTTATCCTCTACAGGGTGTTCATCAGGCTAGAAAAATGTCTTTTTAGCAACCTGTCCTAGTGGTTTTTCTTATTTGCTCAAGGGGAGCCCAAGTTGACGATTTGTGACTTTGCTGATGAATTTTGGTGTAAGCTCGATGTTCAGACCCCTGAAAATGATTGTAACATGGGTTTTTGAATGGGGTCTTAAAGACATTAAAACTCCTCTATCACCTTCTCATCATATCCATGAATTCTCTCTAAGAAAGGCATCCAATTTTCCCTGGTGAAGAGGGCTACCACTTCTGGGTGTTAATGTAGTTTGGTGGAATTCAGGGGCTTTTTTCTCATCAAACCTCTTGTCACGATGATTAGTGACTGCTGGAAATTCTCAGGTGAGGAGGAAGGTGACAAATTTCAAGGGCAAAAATAGAGGAACAACTGAGGCTTGGCTTTCGGGAACCAGAGAGGGAATTTTCATGTTTCTCTTTTTCACAACAAAAATTTGCAATTTTCCCTCCCTTCAAACCTTGTTCTCAACCTAAATTTACTTCTTGGGTTTTTTTCTTTTTGAGGAAATCAATATTTTGACAAAACCATGAGTATATAAAACAATGATTTTCTTCTTTCTCACAAAATGAACAGGCTTCCAAATGCAAATTCATACTTTTCACAGGCTTGATTTTCTATGGTTGCACCCCTTCTTTACAGGAGAATACGAGGAAGAAGAAGACAGACTTTTAGTGTAGAGAGTAAAACGGAGAGACTATATATAATTCAAAAAACCAGAGGCAAACTTTTGTGTTCACTTTCCCTTCCTTTTTCAACCCAGTGCCTTGCTTCTAATTCCACCACCTTGTGTAGATATATCACATGCAGAGTGGGTTTCTAAGCCTACCTCGTTTTGAGCTTGAATTTGGCAAAAATTTCGAATTTTTCCTCTGGAGAGCTACTCTCTGGCCTTCCTGTAGAAAGGCTCTTATAGACTGTGTCTCTGCTCTTGTAGAATGCGATAATGCTCCTGTAGATCATAATAAGTGGGAGGGTTTTGAAAAATGGAAGCGAACAGCTGGATCGATGTTCTGCAAGTGGTAGGTGAGTTGCTATAGTCGAGAACTCGTCGATGCAAATGAAAACAAAAGGTGGTGGAGGCTTCTACCGTAGTGTACTTAAGCTGATGACATGATCTACAATGATGAGGTGAGATGGTAGGAATGGTACGTTATCCCCATCCGGTTCGTTGGTCCTACTCCAGTGCCATTATGGTATTTCATGTTGCCTTCCCACCATCACTTCCATCATTCCCATTATATGCCACCACCACTACTAGTTCTAAGTTTTTTCTTCCCGAGTTGATGGACCACACGTGCTGACTGCATCTTCTGAACTCCTGTTTGAATTTGACAAGGCTTGTTTGAACTCATCGATGATGGTTTGAACTAAATGAGGGTGGCCAATTAGCTGGCCACTGATTCCATTTAATCACGACCATCTCAATAATTCATGCAGTTCCTAAATAATATTCATGTAACAGAGGAACTGGTTTAGCCACTTACCTGTGAGTCGCTACCATGCTCTGTATGCTCAAACTTTGGCACTTTGTTTTTTTATTGCTACTGCTATTGGTGCTTGTGGCCTCTGAACTGGTGGCTTATGCTGATGATTTTTGATTAGGCACCACTCCTTGCACGTTGCATACATCTTGGTTGCATTGACTCTACCCCTAGAGATTGTTTTTTTGAAAGGGATTAGCTGCTACAAGAATCCTGCAGGATTTCTTGTAGTTGCTTCTCACTCTAAAATTTCAGGCTGATGCTTGAGCAAGGACTGAAGAGATAACTGAAGAAGGTTCTGAATGAAAGGAATAACAACTCGAATGCATCAAGTAAGAAACAAGTGAAGAATGTTGTTGTTTTGTTCATCATTTTTTTTCTAAAAAACAAAAGAAACATAATTCTTCATTTTCTGTGCAGGGAAGAAAAAGCGAGTGCAAGTGTAAGTTTGCAGGGATGTGATGGAGAATTAGGAGGATGAATGGTGGCAAGGAGGTCCATAGGCCTTCTAGAAAAATTTCTAGCCCTCAAGTTCCTTTCTAAAATCGATTTTGAGCTCTTTGTGATTTTTACAGGAGTCTCCTGTAGAATGCACAAGTTTCCTGTAGGATGCAAGATTTTCATAGCAAGTGAGACCAAGCTCTAGGAAAAGACAATGGCAATGGAGGAATGACCTATCAAGGGTGTACGTAGCCTGACCATGTATTTTTTCCTCTGTGACCCTCCTGCAATCTGCAATGCATTCAAAATAAGTTAGTTTCTTCTGTTTTTTTTCTTCCTGCCATCTTTTTTTCTCTTTTTTTTTTTGTGAGACAATTGGGGTGCCTCCAGGAGGTTTTCACCCTCACTGCCTACCCTGGGCACATCCAAGAGGTTTTCACCCAGGGATCTTTTATTCCTTTTTTCTGTTTTTTCTTTTTGTTTTTTTTTTTTTTTTTTTTTTTGTCTTTTTTTCTTTCTTCTTTTCCTTTTTTTTAGGGTGTGGGTGGACTGGAGGCAAAGACCTGCTCCACTACCAACACTATTTTACCTATATTCTCAATGAATTCCTTCTTGGAGATGGGCTTCCTGTATAGCTTCAACCTATGCCCATTGATGAGCATGGGGATGGCCTCTTCATCGATAGTCTGGATCAAAATTGAACCATTTTCATTGCATTTTTCTAATGTGTATGGTCCCAACCATCTTGTCCTCAGTTTGCCCTTGAAATATTTATATCTTGAATCATACAGCAGTGCTCAATCTCCTTTCTGGAATTGTTTTTCTTTGAGGTGTCTATCATGCCATATTTTTCTTTGAAGTTGGACTACCTCTGAGTGGAGAAGGGCCTGCAATCTCTGTTCATGCAATCCATTTAGCTGAAGTAACCTTTTCTTTTATGCATGGCTAATATCTAGGTCTAGCTAATCTCTCATCCTTAATGTGTTATATTTAAATTCTATTGACAGCAAGGCCTTCCTCCCATAGACCAGCTCATAGGTTGTGAACCCCGTGGTGGTTTTCCAGGTGGTGTTATAGACCTAAGTGGCCTCAACCAATCGATCTTCCCAATCGTTTCTACTACTGCTCACTACCTTAGTCAAAATCCCTTCCAAAGCTCTGTTAGTGACTTCCACTTGTCCATTTGCTTGCGGATGATAAGGGGTGGAAGTTATGTGCTTAATCTTGTGATGTGTGAGCAGGTATTCAATCAGATTGGAGGTAAACTGACTCCCTTGATCTGTGGATAACTCTCTTGGATAGCCAAACTTGTAGAAGATATTTTCCCTCAAAAACTTAGCTACTTTTTCTTTTGTTGCTGCCCTGATCGCCTTTGTTTATGCCTATTTTATCAAATAATCAGTACACACAATGATGTAAGATTTTTGTTTTGAAGGAGGCTTGATAGGACCCACAAAGTCCATGCCCCACTTCTCAAATGGCTCAAAATTCACTTGAGGTTGTAGGGGCATCTCATCCCTTGGAGTAGGTTTCCCCATCCTTTGATATCGGTCACATTGGCTGATATATCTCCTGACATCTTGATGAAGAGTGGGCCAATAGTAACTTTCTTGTAGAATTTTGAAGGCAATCCTCTTTGCTACAAAATGTCCCCCATAGGGCCCATCATGACAGGTTAGGAGGATGTCAAAACTTTCTCCTCCCTGACACATCGCCTCAAAATATGATCTGGGCCAAGTTTAAAAAGATTTCCCCTAATCCAAGTGAATGGGGCACTTTTCCTCATGATCTTGCTCTTTTCTTTTGAGGACAGGTGTGGCGGAAACTGTGCTGAGACCAAGTAATTCTCTATATCAAAAAACCATGGAGAGAGTACTGAAATATCAAAAAGGTGTTCATCTGGCATTTGATCATCCACCATTCATTCTTCACCTGCAAGCAGATCTAGTCTAGATAGAAAATCAGAAACAACATTTTTCTTACCCAGCTTATCAATAATGGTCAAATCAAATTATTGCAATAAAAGTAACCACCTAATAATACGAGAGTTTACATTTGGTTTATTCATCAGATACTTAATTGCAGCATGATCACTGTGTACGAATGTTTGATAGCCGGTGATCTAATGTCTGAACTTATTTAGGGAATGGAGCACAGCTAGGATCTCTTTCTTAGTTACAGTGTAGTTTAATTCTGCCTTGGACAAGTTTTTACTGACAAAATGTATGGCATAAGGCAGCTTCTCATCAACTTTCCCTAAGGTTGCTCCTAGCACTTTGTTCGAGGCATCTGTGTGAATGTGGAAAGGTAGGGCCCATTTTGGACCTCTCAAAATTGGGGCAGTTACCAGTTTACCTTTCAAGTCAGTCCATATGAACTCAGCATCTTTTCCTAAAAGACCAAACAATGCAGAGGCTAGCTTACTAAAATCCTTTATGAATCTTCTATAATACCCTGCTAAGCCTAGGAAACTCTGAACATCTCTTGCCTTTTGAGGAGGTGGGACCCTTTGGATGATTGCAATTTTATTGGGATCCACCTGTAATCCTTGCTGAGAAATTGTATGACCTAGCACAGTCCCTTCAATCATCAGGAATTCACATTTTTTAGGTCTGAGGGATAGGTTCATTTCAATACACTTGGATAAAACTTTTCCCATGTTAGTCAAAGCTTCTTGGAAGTTAGAACCATAAGGGGTAAAGTCATCCATATAAATTTCCATTGATTCATGAACTAGTTCAGCAAATATGCTTAGTACTTCTCTCTGGAAAGTGGCGGGATCATTGCACAACCCAAAAGGAAGGACCTAGTCTGCAAAAGTACCCCAAGGACAAGTGAAAGTGGTCTTATCTTGGTCTTCTAGGCTGATCTGGATCTGGTTTTACCCGCTAAACCCATCTAGCAAGGAGAAAAAATTCATCCTTGCCAGGCCATCAAACACTTCATCTATGAAAGGCAAAGGGAAATGGTCCTTCTTGGTGGCCTTGTTTAGTTCCCGATAATCTACATAGATTCTTCACTTTTCGTTTTTCTTTGGCACTAGCACTAAAGGAGAAACCCATTCATTATTAGAAATAGGGGAGCTGAATCGTGCATCCAACAACTTTTGTAGTTCTTCTTTGAAAATTTCCTTAAGGGCTAGATTCATCCTCCTTTGAGGCTACCTTATTTGTTTACAATCTTATTTAATGTAAATGTGATGAGTGCAGACTAAAGGGTGGACTCCATTCATCTCCTTATAGCTCCAAGCAAAAGCATCGAAGTGATTTTTCAATAAGCTACACAGTTCTTTCTCCTGAGAGATGGATAGGGATGAGTTGATCTTCAAGGTTCCTGCTAGGCTGAATTCCACATTCTTAACTCGGAGAGAGGTTGGATCAGCCACACAGAAATCAACTAAAGGATTGGCTTGGGTTTCTTCCACCAACTCTTCCAATGGAAACACACTGGGGGGTGGATTCTGAATCAATTTCTCAATAAGATCATCCTCGGTTTGTGGACCCCTCATGGTAGCTTACACTATGCACAATGGTGCAAAATAGACTTCATCCTCATCTTCCTCCTCCAACCAGAGAGGTAAATCATGTTCTAGCAGAGGTTGGGCAGGAGGATATAGGACTAGCTGTTTGGACATATGCCCTTTCTTTATTGTCATGTTCCTAGCTCGACAACTGATGTAGGCATCTACAGTAGCGAACCAAGGTCTTCCCAAGATGAGAGGATACTTAGTGAGCTTTGCCTTTGGCTGGAGAACCAAGAAATCAAAAGGGTACTCCAAGGAATTAATAAAGACCATTACATCTTCCACAATCCCCTCAGGGGTCACGATGGAGTGATCTACTAACTGCAGTACTGTTGTGGTCTTTCTCAGGGAACCCTGAAGGTTGAGCATAAGCACAGTGTCCTTAATCATCACATTAAAGGTAGCCCCTAGATCAATCAGGGTATGGGGGATTAGAGTGCCATTGATGTGGATGTCGACTATAGGACTACCAAGGTCTAGATATTTTGGAGAGATTACCTACCCCAACATTAGGTCAGATGGTTGTAATATGACATTGATGGTTGGAGCATCTCTCCTGTGCCTGCCTAGGTGCCTGAAGCACTTCTCCTTAATCAAATTTTTATATATAGGCACATTTTTTATGGCTTGGAGAAGTGGTACCTTTACACAATTATTTTAGTTCTCCCAAAATTTCAGTTTCTTCTAGGGTCGGTTGTGTGGTTCCAGTTAGTCTCTCAGGAAAGGGTGGAATGGCTTTTGGTTCACTTTCCTGTTTTTCTTCCTCTCCCTCCTTAGGAGGAGGTTGGCTATCTGGGAGAACCTTCCCAGATCGTAGGTTAATATCCTAAATCTCCACAACATAGGTCAGGCATAATGTTTCTCTAGTATATATCTGCTGAGCCTGTCTATTATTGGGGTTTGGGTTTGGTTCAGTGGGTATTTGGGGTTGCCTTGATGGAGCAAGAGGAAATGGTTGTGGTTGAGCAAGTGGTGGAGGCAAAAGACTGAGAGGAGAGTTGTACTGGGGCCTCCACCCCTCATGAGGTGCATTCCATTGAGGTTGTGGCTGAGCATAAGAGTGAAACAAATGAGCAACTGGAGGAGCATGGTATTAAGATGGATATGACCAAGGAGGGGGTGTGGACTAGGAAGGATGAGTAGGGGGACCCCAAGAAAGCATGGAGGTGGCTTGATTGGGGTTGTAATAGGTCTGGGATGTCCCTTGCATTCCCTGCTAGTAAGGTCTGGATCCATGAGGACTCCTTTGGTTCATGAAATAGAGTGGTTCAGTGGCTCCTTCGGCCCCCTGATATGCAGCTTTAATTCCAGGCAAGGAAGGGAATTGATTCATAGGATGGTCTTCTTCACAGACTAAACAGACTTCTATAGATTGCAACAAACATTCATTCCTAGGATGCTTTCTAGTGCACCTGGGACAAAACATGGCCAAATCCCTCTCGGCTTCCTCTTGTTTCCTTTTGATATGCAAGGTGTCCATTTGCATGGAAAGAGTCTACCTCATCTCGCCGTTGAAATCTTCTAGCCGATTATCAAGTTCATTTCTAAGGGATGAACTGGATGAGGATGTACTGGCTAAAGGTTGATTCCCCCTACTTCTCTTTCTGGCTGCCCTAGAATGATTTATAAACACAGTCTTTATGTCATCATAAGGTAGTTGGTAGATGTCTCCACCAACTAGTAGATGAAGGGTATTTAGAAGGTCTTTAGGGACTCCTCTAAGCAGGACCAACTTCAGAGATTCAAGGTCAAGTGTGCACCTAACCCTTTTATAACTGAGTTGAAACCTCTCTTCATAGTCTTCAAAAGATTCATCACTTCCCATGGTCATTTGGAAGATTTCTTCCTTGGTATCCTTTGATATATAGTATTCCTAGTATTTGTTGTTAAAGGCTTGTTGTATCTGAGCCCAAGTTGTGATACTATTTCTAAGTAACCCCATGAGCCAGCGCAAAGTCGCATCGTTGAGGGTAGAAGGAAACAGTTCCAACTTCTGCTCATCTTCTGCATAGTCATAGGTTCGACAGAGAACAACAAACTCAAACAAGAAGGTATCAGGGTCTTCAGTAGTCAATCCATTGAAGTGAGGTAAGGATGAAGGACTTATTCCTCTAACATTTCTGTTTTCAGCCATGGTGTCAGGAGGAATGGTTTCTTGCTCTTCTTCTGTTATAAGATCTTTGTATATCTTTGGAGGTTTACCTAAAGGTTCTTCTGGATCACTACCACCAAAGAAGAGAGAAGGGTGACTTAGTGATGTGGTGGGGGTGTTGGGTAGGTTTTTTCCTGAATTGTCTCTGTTCCTACGAGGCATGAAAGGAAATCTCTTTTTGGGTGATTTTTGTTTTTTTTTCTCTGCTTGTACCTACAAAAACTGAAATGTATTAAACAAAAAATTGCAACTAATTGAGATGAATCTTGCTGAAATGAAATTGCAGAATTGAAATGAAAGCAAGGAAATAACTAATTTACTTTGCTGAAATCAAAATTTCATAATTGAATCCAAAGCAGGAAATGACTAATCTACTCTTGCTGAAATGGAAATTGCAGAATTGAAATGAAAGAAGGAAATGACTAATCTACTTTGCTGAAATGGAAATTGCAGAATTGAAATGATAGCAGGAAATGGCTAATCTACATTTACAGAATTGAAATTGCAGGAAATGCCTAATCTACTTTTGCATAATTGAAATTGCTGAATTGAAATGAAACAACTACTCTATTTTTGCTGAAATAAACTACTTAGCAGAATGTTGTTGTAGAAAATAGAAGAAAAGCAATAATCACAAAGTACTTTGGTGCTTCCTCGGCAATGGTGCCAAAAAGAGTGGCGAGCTCCAGTACTGTAGCAATAATGTTGCAACTCTTAGGGCTTCCTTCTTTACATTTATCAACTTGGTAGTTCGTAACAAATTTGGAAGCGACAGTGCTGTATGCATAAGTACTAGCTCTTACTACAAGTTGTCACTTGATCAGCTGGTGCAAGTTTGCTAGGAGATTACGCTAGCTTCTATGAGTTTTCAAAAGAAGCTTTTACTGTGATGGAAGAAGGCTAACTCTATAGGGGCTATTCTACTTGCAGAAAGAGAAAGAAAACATAAATGAAATGCAAACCCTAGCAAACCCTAGGTTACCCACTAACCCTATTTTTGCAAGAAAAGGGATGGAAAATAATGAAGTGAGTGCCATGGACTATTGAAAAGGTAAATTTCATCTATTCAAGCTACTTATGAAAATAAATGATAAGAAATCATCTTTCTGTACTTTTGAGTATTTTTATGTGGAATTATTATGCTTGTGATTTAATTGGTTGGGACTGTGCAGAGGTTTGGTGGTAAAGGAAGATGGAGTTGGCTTTTTTAGAAGGTGAGGAAGATGTGGAGGGGTCCTAAGAAACCCCTAGTACCCTTCTAAAGACTTCCATTGTGATCAGACTTCGAAAAATCACTCACAAAAAATTCTACATGAGGTTGGACGGGATCTACAAGAGGTTCTATAGGAGGATCTACAAGAGGAGGCCGAAAGTGGGTTTTGGAGGTTTGAAGGTGGAAAAATGATGGGAAAATGAAAATGAAGGCTGGATGATGGTGTTGAGGGGTTTTTTAAACTTGTCAAGGAAGGTCAGAGAAGAACATGATGGTTGGATTTTTTCAAATGGAAAGAAAGCAACTTTATGAAAAAACGAGAAATTAGGGCAGATTGGTGAAATGTTGCGAATGAGTTGGGAAATCTAGGAGAAGTGAGCTGGTTCTAGTTTTTATATAGAGGAATGATGATATATGTTGTCTTGCAAGAGATCTGCACATTTACTTCTCAAAACTGACCAAAGCGAGAACTAAAAAAACAGAGTTTTGTCTAGCTTGATCTAATTCCTGACCTAAAGACAAAAAATTCTGATTAGTAACCTATGACAGAAAAGTATGTGAAAAAAATATGGTAAATTAATAGGAAATGATCTAAGCATGTGAATCTAAGCTACTATCAACTTTTCCTAATCAAGTTATCACACTAGCAGTTGCATGAATGAGCAAAAATTGTGGTTTTGGTGGCAGCGGTAGAGCCTTGACCTCAGATCATAGTCCCAAGAAGGGAGAATGGAGATCAGGGCCTATTGTAGCCTTTTTGAATCTTATTTGGTGACTATAGCAACCTACTTGCACAACTGATACCAAAACAACTATGCTAGTCATCAAAAGCAACTTAACTTAACAAAGAAAGGTGAACCTAAACAACAAAAATTATCTCATGAATGAAAGCAAAAACATATAAATACACAAAGTAGGTGTTGGGCAACTTGGTTTGGGCCCTTACCTAAGAGCTTCAACCCTCTGGAAGAGATCAATGGTGGATCAAAAAGAGTTTCATCTTCATTTATCAAAAAATAGCAGTTACATCACATAAACTGTCTTAAAAAAGAAGTCAAAAGTAAGCTGACCAATGTGCTGCACAAAAGTGCGAAAATCTACTAACAACTGGCTAACCTACTGAGGCTCAAAGCCTTCTTATTTATACAAATGAGGACTCCCAACAGTCCTAAAATCAAGGAAATCGATTGCCTAAAACTGAAGATAACATCTGTCCTACTCGACTTGCTCGGCTGACCCTTGGAATCATCAATGTGGGCCTTTATGCTCCGACTTGTTGATGGAGGATTTGAGAAAAGAGGTCATTAATGAAGGATAAACCCTCCCTAGAAGTCCTCTTCCCTGTTTCCTCGAGTTTGGTTGTCATGTGCTCATAAATTCCTTGTCCTTGTCCAAAATTGTCCAAAAATTCTGCAATAAACACTCATTAGACCACATGGAAAAGTGACTAACCCAATTCACTCTATTGACATAAATATGTTCAAAAACATGCACAAAACTACTAGGAATGGTGGATTAAATTGAAATAAGAGGTAGAATGAGCCCATATAGTTACCCATTTTTAGGGCTCATTAACTGGTAAGGTAGGGGATAGGGATCGTGGGTAGGGGTTAATGGTCTAACAACGTCACACACAACAATAGGGTCGAAGGAAACTAAAAAGGTTAGAAGTGATAGAGAAATGACTGGTATGGTAGGGGTGAGATCCCCTCCTATCGGAATGTCAATGTAGGAAATATAGACAAATAGGGATCAATCGACAGAAGCGGGAAATGAGGAAAGGGTCTACCTGTAATGGGAGCAAAATGGCAGGCTAGACTTGGAGGAAAATGCCTACCTAGGGCTTCTAGAAAACCTAGGTTTGTAATACCAAATAACAAGTTGGAGTACAAAGGATACATGAAGGATCATGCCTGGATCTATAAGTTCATAGGGGCATGGACAATGGAGAAAGAACTGATAAAGTGGATTCAACAAAGATGGTAGCCAAAGGTGCACATCATACTTAAACTGGGGGTGAAAGGGTTCTTCTAGGTTATCTTCTCTATCCTAGAAGATAAGGAGAGGATATTTGAATATGGACCCTATTTCTTTAGGAATGTAGGCTTATTTATGAGACACTGGGAGGAGTGTTATAACCCAGATCAGGAAAAGATGTTGGCGACACTTATCTATGTTCAGCCTCTCAATGGACTTTTGGGACCTTCAAATTTTAGAAGGTATAGGAAGCTCAGTCAGCACCTTTATCAAGGTGGCAGACACAATGAGAAAATGTAGGTATACCTCTTATGCAAGAATCTGTGTTTATATGAATATCATAGAGCCATTACCAGATTGCATAGAAGTTGAATACCACGATTAGGTTTGGTAGCAAAACCTAGACTACGAGCATATCCCATTTAGATGTCAGAGATGCCATGAATACGGGCACCTATATCAAACTTGCCCACTAAATAACCCAGATAACCATATGCAAGGAAAGAAGACAGGATAGGACACTGGAAAAGAGGATTAATATGGCTTCCACGAAGTTCAAAGAAGAAGAAGAAATCATAAACGAGTAGGGTCAAAAAAGAATCATCAAAATGAGATAGAGAAACAAAACCTTAATAGGTATGCTACCCTTCAATTAGAGGAGGTAGGATAGATGAATGAGGAAGTCATCAAGGAAAATATAGATACCCAACAGAAGGAAAAAGAGGGAAGGAAAGTAAAGAGACATGAAGAAAATGAAAAGGAAGGTGAGGGGAATAACATGTAAATGGTGGAATAGAACAAGATGGAGATTGAATCCATGAAAGAAGATTTTAGTATGGAGGAGAAAGTGATGAAATGATTGTTACAACAATGGAGACACCTTGATGAATGCTTCATCCTAGAGGATCATAAACAACTATATAATGAAACCTTTCAGTAATACAAGCTAAAACAAGGAACGATTCTAATAGTCCAACCAAAACACATAGAGTCCCAAGGAGGACAAGGAAAGGAGCTATGAGGAAAAGTAAAAGGGGGGAAGAAAATGGGAATAAGACCCATGAATGTGTCCATACAGATGGTAGGGGAATTTCTAGTAAAATCAGGAATATTGGTGCCATTATCAGAGGTATTCCAACAACCTCAGAAACTGTTATAATGATCATCACAACTTGGGATATCAGAGGGCTCAACAATAGGGGAAAACAAAGATACCTCATAGAGAGATTGAAAAAGGATAAACCCAGTATTATGATCCCACAAGAAAAGAAAATACGTGAAAAAAAGCTAAGAGAGATTCTAGAAAACCAGAAACCCTAGTAACAAGTCATAGCACAAGATGCAAATGGCAGTGCGGGAGGACTGGCCATAATTTAGAACACATGAGAAATATGGTTTGAGGACTAGGTTAGTTTTCCATGAATCCTTTCTGGGAGATTCAGGGTCATTGGTTCCAATGAATGGGTACTACTCGCTGGAGTATATAACCCCCACATAGTAGGGGAAAGAAGGGAATTTCCGGAAAATCTACCAAAAATGAGAAGCTTATACTTTATGACCTATGGATGGTGGGAGGGGACTTCAATATGATCACGTCTTTGATATAAAAAGATGGGGCATGAGGATAATGGACATGGATATGGAACTCTTCGGGGATACTATAGCAGAGAAAAGACTAGTTGACATCCAAACAATAAATGGGATACACACTTGGAACAATAGAAGATGGGGGAGTCAACAGATTTCTTTGAGACTAGATAGATTCTTGATATCAGAACAAATAATGAGCAGAGACGTCTTCATCAAATATTTGGTTCTCCCTGGTATGGGCTTAGACCACTGGCTAATCAGACTGGAAGTGGAGCTGAAGGCTAGCCCAAAAAATCGCCCCTTCAGGTTTGAAGCTTTTTGGCTCAGAGATCCTAGCCTCATAAAAAAAAATTGAGTTGTGATGGACGTAGAGCAAACAACGGGGGATGAACTACATGTAGACGTTCCAACTAAAACTAAAAGAGATTAAAAAGCAAATAAAGCAATGGAACAAAGAGGAATTTAGACAAATTATAAAGGATCAACAACAATTAAACCAAAAAATGAATTAAGGACAACAAAAAATAATTTGGGAAGGGCGATTAGAGGAGACAGTGGCAAAACCGGGAAGGACCATAAATCAATTAGAGGAAAGGTGAAAGAAAGAGGAGATTATATGGAGATAGAATTTGAGAATGAATTGGTTAAGAGAAGGAGAGATGAACACTAGGTTCTTCCATAAGGCCATGATCCAACATAAAAAAAAAAATAGAATATTTTAACTCAAAAATTACGAGGGGAATCACAACATGCAACATGAAGAGATGGAGGGAATCCTAGTAAAGCACTTTAAGGATCTCCTAACAGAACCTCAAGAGGATAGGGAGGAAGCAACGCAAAGAATCTCCCAACATATGCCCCAGAAGGTCACTCAAGAATAGAACGTAGCCTTGATGAGAGCGAAAACACTAGAGGAAGTGGAAGAATCATCAAGGGAATGAAAAAGAATAATGACCCAGGCTCGGACGGAGTCACAACTAAATTCTTCTAAGCCACATGGTCGTTCATTGGAAAAGACATCCTAGAGGTTGTGGAGGAATCAAGACAAAATCAAAAGGTATGTCCTCGTCTTAACTCCACTTTCATTACTCTCATCCCTAAAACTTCAAAATTAGAGGACCCTCAGGGTTTTAGACCCTTTTCCCTCTGCAGTGTCATCTATAAAATAATAGCCACTCTAAAATCCAAAATATTAAAACCACTCCTCCCAACCATTATGTCCCCAGAACAAACAGGCTTTGTAGAAGGGAGACAAACCCTAGACGGACTAGTCAGTTCCCAAGAGGTGGTTCACTCCCTTAAGGCCAAGAAAGTTTTCGGAATGTTGGTGAAGTTGGATCTCTCCAAGGCATATGATCAACTAAGTTGGAAATATCTAAGAAATATACTCAGGGCATATGTCTTTAACCATAGATGGATAAAATGGATCAGCGATATGATATCCAACCCTTTTTTTTATCCTTCTAAACGGAAGCCCTACTAGTACTTCCAACTCCACTCAGGGGATGAGATAAGGAGACCCCTTGTCTCCTTTCTTGTTTATTATTGTGGCAGAAGGTTTGGGGAGATACATCAAGAAGGAAGCCCAGACGTCTAGAATTAAGGGCCTAAGAGTATGGTGGAATGACTTGGCACTTACTCATCAACAATTTCTGGATGACATTATGCTCTTTTTCCAAGTCTCTCTCAGAGAATCCCAAGGAATGAAAGAAATACTGAATACCTTTATGCAAGCTTCTGGCACCCAGATTAACAAGGAAAAATCTTGTACCTTCTTTTTCAACACCCCATGGAATCTAAAATCCTATTTGACCACGATCATGGGATTCAACACAGGTAACCTCCCCACAAAGTACATGGGGATGCCCCTGGTGGAAAAGCCCCTAAAATTGGCAGGATGGGAAAAAATATACAAAATATCCAAGGAATGTTGGGGAACTGGGCCTTCCGATCGCTCAATCTTGCAGGCAGAATACTCCACGTAAAAGCAGTGCTATAGTCAATTCCAATCTACGAGTTGTCTCGTACGGCTGCCCCAAAGGGGGCTTGCAGAAAAACGTATAAAATCTTCAAAAAATATTATGGGGAGGGTAACAACAGAAGAAAAAGTGAGCTTTGATTTCCTGGCAAGGATTTACAATGGAAAAGATGGAAGGATGGCTTGGCCTACGAGACCCCTACACCATAAATCAAATCATGGAGGGAGAATATGATGGCGATGGTTAGAAGGAAGAGATATATGGAAAAAAATCTAGAAAAGAAAGTATAATATGCCAGAGATAACAGAGGAAATCCTCTGGTACATAGACCCCCACAAGGGCTAAACTATATGGAACTTAGCAAGACCAAAATGAGAGATCATTTCCCAACATGCTTTCTTCGAAATTAAAAATGGAAGAACAACGATATTTTGGGAAGAGGCATGGCAAGAAAGAGGAAGAATGATAGACAGGTAGGATCTTTGAGACATTTATAGATACACCACTAACAGGAATATGAACTTTGTAGAACAATTTTGGAATGAAGGGCAATCGACTGGAAACTAGAGAAACTAGAAAAAGATAGCAGAATGGGATCAGGGTATAGCGACAAAGAAGGGGGAAGAGTTTTATAAAGAAATGGGTACAAGAAAAATAACTATTGGAATGGGACCAAATATCCTGAGATAGGGCACTCAACAAAAGGAACATTCACCATCAAAGAAGCATACGAGCTAAAAGCAGAACAAGAACAAGACGGATAAGAACTACTATGGAAAACCTTTTGGAAAGGAGGATGGTGGCCTAAGGTAGCTCATTTCCTCTGGAGAATACTAACTTGGGAACATCTACAAGAAAAACATGGATGCAAGGTTGGTCCTTCTATTGGATGTGTTGGCAAAACAAAGAAGACACGTAGCAGATGATGAACTCCTTCCCATTTGTGAATCAACAATGGGGTTAAATACAAGGTGTCTTTGGAATACTGGATAGAAACTACCAAAGCATAAAAGAAACAATCCTAATTTGGAGAAACAACAACTTCTCAAGCCCTGTCCTGAATCATGCGTGGGGACTAGCCCTGTGATTCAACCTATGGACCATATGGAAAGAATGGAACAACAGAATCTTCAAAAACAAAATTTCAACACAAGAGCAGGTATGGGAAGGATTAGTTAATAACATTAGGTAAATGATTCCTACCAAACATTTGAGCCCTGAATATTGGCAAGGCCCCCACCATGAAGTAAAAATACTCTAGTGTCTTAATTTATCAAGTGAAATTGTCGCACCGAATGCATGGAAAGCGAGGAAGAACAATATTGATTCCCCAAAACATTTCACTTTCCCAAGAGAAGGATTCATCAAGTTGAATTTAGATGGCACCTCAAAAGGAAACCCATGAATAGTAGGATTAGGTGGCGTATTCAGTGATAACCAAGCAAACCCATGGCTGATTTATGCAGAATCATGTGGAATTGCAAATAATAATGAAGCCGAATTTGCAGCAGGTTGTCAGGGCCTAAGAATCGCTATAAGACTAGGATAAAAACAAGTGGAAGTGGAAGGAGATTCTAGGTTGGTTATCAACACCATGAGGAAACTTAACAATGGCATGCCATGGGAAAAATTCAGTCAAATATGGAGGACAGCCCACCTTATCCAGGGGATAGGAGAACTCCTACATAAGTTTCATTATTTAGTAATGAAACATGTAAGAAGGGAGGGGAACAAAGTAGTAGATTTCTTGGCCAACTGGGTTGCAGTAAACAACATGGACCAATGGAAAAATTATGGCCAATGTAGCCCGGGAATGATCGACTTAAACCCCTGGAAGTCATCTTACAGGAAGATATCCAACACGGAGAGGAAACAAAGAATTCGAACAACAATACCAGCGATTGGGGTGTGTGCCTGAGTATATCTGTCAACAATGGTTTCCAGGCCAACTAAGGGATAGGTACTATCCACCACATCCCACATGCTCATGGTGATGGTTATGATGGCCTCCCACATGACAATGGACAAAGAGCAATGGAGAAGTGTCAGTCACTACCAGGGTAGTGATGGAGGTTGGAAGGACATGAGAGGAGGGGTGATGGGATAGAGAAAGGAGGGAGCAGATTATGAAGGAATGCAAGGTGGTGGGAAGAGCATAGTTGTTATGGGAAGATGGAGAAAAGATGCAGCATACCCGGGAAGAGACCAACAAAGACCTCTATGCATCAGCTCTGGGTATGTTAACTAGCCTTAAACATCTAATGCATGAAGCAGAAATTAGCTTGATCCCCCCCAAACTACCCCTAAGCCAAAGAGCGCGAGCTCGGAAATGAAGGATAAAGTCGCACCCTAGAATACAACATCTAAAGCAACTCAAACTAGCCCAGTCCAAACAGATTCCTATACTCAATCTAAAACGTTGATCGTTTCAAATGAAATGGAGTACAATATTATAGAAGATATGAAGAAGACTCGGGCCAATATCACTCTTTACAAATTGAGCAAGTTAAAACACCAGCAAAAGATAATTTTGAAAGAATTACATGTTGTGCCAGTTGCACCTTTGCCTACCGCTATAATTTCTCAAGCTTCCCATGACATGGGTAGACCTCTGACTAATGCGATTAACAAGGTTGATGCAAACGACATCGTATTAATTGGAGGTAGATCGAGATCTCATACTCCCCCCTTTCTTCTTACTTATGAATTTTTTAATAAAAATGTGCATAATTGTTTAGTGGATTCTGGAGCTTCATCGAATATTTTACCGAAGTCAATATGTACGAAATTGAACGTTCAACCACAGAAGTCTGCTGCGTGCATAGTCTAGCTAGACTGATCACAAGTTGAGGTAATTGGCGAATTGAATCAGGTTACCATAAGGCTTTCATCCAACCCAAAGGTATGTCAAGTTATAGATATTTTGGTTGCTGATATTCTAGAATTTTATGGCTTAATTCTTAGCACGGATTGGTCAAAAAAACTTCATGGATACTTCGCAACTGATTGGTCACACATGTGGCTGCCCTACAATGGTAAACCAAATCAAATTAAAGGTGAACGAGAACAACATCAGAAGTACATAGTAATAGAACTCGAGGGGGAAAATGAACCAGTAGCATATAACAACATTATTATTGGCAATTACTTAGTAGATTCTTTCCTAGGGAATTTTAATGCTCATACATCACCTTATTTAGAACATTTTGTTTTATCTCAAGTCAAAAAAATTTCTCAAACGGACAGTTCTAAATGTATCAATTTTTTAGATAGTCCTGTAAATAAATCTTCATTTTGGAAATTATTTTTTGATGGTTCTAAATCTAACGAAGGAGCAGGAGCAGGATGTGTGCTAGTTAGTCTAGAAGGAGATATAACTATGTTAACTTGCAGAATCAAATTTGATTGCACCAACAATACAGCTGAGTATGAAGCTTTAGTCCAAGGGTTGTACAAAGCAATCAGATTAAATGTCAAGTACCTTCAAGTTTTCGGAGACTTTGAAATTGTAGTCAGACAGGTACGTAATACTATACATTGCTTATTAGGTCATTTAAAACATTACCAATCTTTAGTTGAAGATCTGACTGATCACTTTATAGAATTTAATATTTAATCAATTCCCAGACTCCAGAATGCAAGTGCAAACCTTTTGGCTAACGTAGCTTCTAAACTTATCCCTTCAGAAGATTTTAGTCCTGATATATTTTCAATAGAATTAATCTTTAGACCTTCTATTCCTGATAACATCACAAATTGGAGAACATTCAACAACGATATTGATATTGTGAGTTTTCTCGCATCCGAAGGATCTTATACCAATCAAATAATTGACCGACAATTGCAACAAGATAGCACTAACAATGCTATACCTAAGTTGGTAATCAAACTAGAAAACCTTTATGATTTAAAATATCGGTTTAAAAGATCTACTAGTTCAAAACTCCAAAGTTCAACTTTGAATTACGAATTAGTAAATCTAGGAATTGATACCAAACCCCAAAACATCAATCTAGGCCTTGGCCTAACTCCCGAAGAGAAATTAGCATATATCCGTCTTTTGAGACAATACAAAAATCTTTTTGCTTGGAACTATGATGAACTTAAAACGTATGACACTTCTATCATCCAACATACTATTCAAATGATGGAAAATGCAAAACTAGTCCAACAGAAGTTGAGAAAAATCCATCCTAATCTAGAAAACCAGATCAACTCTGAAATCAACAAGTTATTGAAAGCCAAAATAATCTTTCCCATTCGAAATTCCAAATGGGTCTCCAACATGGTCCCTATTAGAAAGAAAAATAGAGATATTAGAATCTGTATTGACCTTCGAAATCTTAATAAAGCCTGCCAAAAGGATAATTTTCCTTTTCCTCCTATGGAACAAATTTTGCAGGCAGTTGCTGGGTCAAAATTACTCTCCTTTTTAGATGGATTTTTAGGATACAATCAAGTGTTGGTACATCCTAATGATCAATTAAAAACCACATTCAGAACCAAATGGGGTACCTACGCATATAAAAAAAATGCCTTTTGGTCTGATTAATGCTGGTGCCACATTTCAGAGAGCCCTGGACATTGCATTCAGAGGTTTAGTTAATAAGTCTGTGGTAATCTATTTGGATGATATAACTGTCTATTCCAAGACACGAAGCAACCATCTCAGAGATTTAAAACAAATCTTCCAACGTTGTTTAAGGTATGGAATTTCACTCAACCCTAAAAAGTCCTTTTTCGCATTAAGTGAAGGAAAACTTCTAGGATTCATAGTGTCAAAAAATGGAATTCACATTGACCCTGACAGAATCAAAGAGATTTCCAAAATTTCCCTACCTCACAACAAAAAAGCTATGCAATCTTTCCTTGGTCAAATCAACTTTGTAAAGAGATTTGTTCCGGATTTTTCAAGAATCGTGTCTCCCTTACAAACGATGATAAAAAAGAACTCAATCTTTAAATGGGGTCAAGATGAATATGAGGCATTCAATCTAATCAAACAAGCAATTATCAATGCTCCATCTTTAGCAACTCCAAATTTTTCAGAGCCTTTGTTTTATATACATTTGCATTTGACAGATCATACGCAGCGACACTTACTCAGGAAAATCAAGAGAAGGCAGAAGCCCTGATTGCTTTCTTTAGTTCAAATTTACAAGGAGTTGAATTAAATTATTCAGACGTGGAGAAATAGGCTTACACTATTTTCAAAGCAATCAAATATTTCAGACCCTTTTTACTCAAAACCTACACAAAAATCATTGTACCGTTTCCAGCGGTAAGAAATCTTTTAGTGCAAAAAGATGTGGGTGACAAAAGAGCCAATTGGGTTACTGCCTTACAGGAATATGATGTAGAAATCAAACCAGCAAGCATTGTAAAAGGTCAAGGCTTTTACAAAATCCTGGCCGGAGCATCACTGATATCTGAAATTGCATCTGCAGACATACAAGTGTACGAGGTAAGCCTAAACGATAATGAGTCATTATATGCTGATATCATTTATTATCTGAAGAATGGGTATGCCCCCTCACACCTCGATCATACTAAGAAAAGAGCTCTAAGGTTGAAATCCAAACAATATCAACTCTTGAATAATGTTCTTTTTAGGATAGATTATCATTATGTTCTACTTAGATGTCTTGAAGAATCTGAAGCTAAAAAAGTTTTGCAGGAACTCCATGACGGGCCAGCAAGCGGACACTATGCTGGAGATGCTACTGCACATAAAATATTATGCACAGGCTATTACTGGCCCACATTATTCAAAGACTCGCACAATTACAGGAGGAAATGTCAAGTCTGCCAAACTGCCACTGGGAGACAGAAGAAATCGTCCTTACCATTACAGCCAGTCAACATTGAGCAACCTTTTGATCAGTGGGGATTGGACATAATAGGTGAGATCGTTCCTCACTCTTCTAAGCAACATAGATACATCCTTACAACAACATATTACTTTACTTAACGGGTAGAAGCAGTTCCACTCAAGACCGCTAATGCTGAACATATCATTGAATTCATAGATCAATTTATGATCACCAGGTTTGGATTGCCTTCCGCTTTAATGTTTGACAATGCATCTTACTTTTCTGGAAATGCAATGACTAAATTTGCACTTAAAATAGGTTTCAAACTTAAATATTCTACCAATTATTACCCACAGGAAAATGGGTTAGCTAAATCTACAAATAAAAACCTAATTAGGATTATCAAACAAACAGTTGACCAAAACCATAAAATTTGGCATAAGTCTTTAATATATGCTTTCTGGGTAGACCGAATAACGAAGAAAGCCTCCATCGGCACTTCTCTATTCAATTTAGTTTATGGAAAAGAAGTGGTTCTTTCGACTCATTTAGCAATCCCCTCTTTGTCTTTAGTTCAATATATTGATGAAGTACCAACTACCTCCTTACAGCTAAGGCAAATGGAAATAATTAAGTTAGAAGAACATCAAGAACAGGCCAAAAGAACTCATGCTCATTATCAAGCATTAGTGAAATCGTCTTTTGATTCAAACATGATGACCAGAAAAGATTTTCAAATGGGAAATCTAGTTTTAAAATGGGACAAGGCCCATGAGGAAAAAGGAAAACATACAAAATTTCAACGAATTTGGCTTGGTCCTTTTTAGATTGTAGAAGTCATAGGTCCGTCCACTTTTATGCTGCAGGATTTAGCAAGAAAAAGAGATTCTTTACCTGTTAATGGTCAGATCCTAAAAAAATATTTTCCCTAGAAGATTACTCTTTTATTTTGTAGATTAGATTTTTATTTTAATAAAACCAGTTGTGAATGGTTACATTAGGAATTTACGAAAAAGACACCAATTCTCTTTCAGATTTTCATCTTTCACTTGTATAAATAGAAAATATTTTGGAAAATTGATCGTTATTATTGGAAGATACAGTTAAAGACTCTCGCCTAGATATGATACTAGTTTCAACTTCATAAAATTTGATGAAAACAACCTTTAGTGAGAAATTGTTTTATATCAGTGCAATGAAAGGTATCAATAACAAAATAAAGATTCTCTGTAGAACAGCTCTTACCAAAAAACTCTACTATGGTCATCTAGAGCTATCTTAAGGAAACAATGACTTCCTCCCTACTATGGAAATCACAACTTTCAGAGGAGCAATCCAAGGATACACTTCATCTTAAAGAGTGAGAGGTCTCATCACGAGTCGGCTTATCATAATCACATATATTATAACTTGCTAACTTTGACAATACTGCATACCACAACAAGGCAATGACTCAAGATTGTTGCAATCAAAAGACAAGGGGTCTCATCACGAGCCAACTTGTTCAGCAAAGTTATAAATCAAGTGAATGACTATGTCATAAATTGGCTATCAAACCAAGACATTGTTCTTTAAGAGTAAAATAAAATCAAAGGAATAAGTGTGGATGTGGATTCTTCTTTGAGAGTTGTAGGTTTCTTTAAGTAGGATAAAGGATCATTGTTGGGTAACAAGTAACCTTGTCGAGGCTATGAACGCCTGCTGGCAGCAGAGGCTCTACCTACGACAAATGAGCATATTTAAAATTGATTTACATAGAAGCCTTTGTTTTATCTTTATAAAACCAAGTAATGACTAATGTAAATACAAGGACTAGCTTGAGGAAGTAAATAATCAGAGTTGAGAATAGTTGAAACAAAATATCATTGATAGGTTAGAACATAATGTACTTTATTTTTCAATAATAAAGTTTAATGTTTTGGAAAAAAATTTGTTTTGGAAGTATAGAAAATTCAAAAGAATGACAGAGATAACTGGTTCGTCCAAGTGAATCGCCAATTGTTGTGGCCACCAACAACCCCCCTTTTTATTTAGTGTTGTGACTAATACTAAATAAATAGGGATCCTTAGCTAAAATTCAAAAAAATCAATTAGTGATTGTATTTCATATTCAATAAAACTTACCATCGTAAACTTAAGAAAATACCTTTGAAAATATCTAAAAAAACTTAAGTTTTGTGATGAGGGAAGACAAAATCACTCCTTAAAGGATATTGTATCACAGAAAAGATAACATGATGCCTGCCTACAAGCAAAAATGCTAAGAATGCATGATTGCAATGCGAGATCACATATTAAAACATATATATCACATCGCATGCTTTAAAACGCACTTATGCTGAAAAACCGCAGAAAAACGTCGATATGAGATATCACATATCGCAAAATCGCACCTCGCAAGAAATACATCAACGTGAAATGTGCATACTTACGAGTTTGCGGTAATGTGACCATGCGATATTGCGATATCGCAATATCGTGATAAAGCATAAAAGCGATCTTACGAAAGAGTGAAAGAGCGAAATTGCGATCATGCGATATTGCAATATTGCAATTATGCGATGCATCGTCTCATTGCAAATTTTTCTGGTTCATTATTCAAGGCAAAGTGTTTGCATTAAACGAGACTAGTTATGTGCTTTAAATGCTCATTAATGAAGTAGTTACCAGTTGTTAATGAAATCTAGTTTCGAGTTTATCAAAGAGCCAGTTCACATAAGGTGGCATATTTTTAAATGCCTTCGGTAGTCAAAGTATTCTCGTCGTTATTTATTGTCATTACTCTCACCTCACTTGTAAACTGTAGGAATGAAGGAGAAAAGGTTATACAAATTAGTGTATAGGAAACTACGGTGAAAATAGGCGAGGCTCTGATATCTAAAGACAGAGAAAAGGAACCCTTGCACAAAGATACAACATGCAACAGAAACGCGGGTATTTTCACCTGGGAAGGCATACATAATCTATTTGAGGAAATAAATCCTAAAGTAATGGGATTTATGGCCACTATGGGCTCATCAAAGTCATCTGAAGCATCAATTGCAGAGTTAGCTTGTTCATTCCTGCACCGGAGAGCGGTAAGGCCCAAAATTCTCCCCTGCATAGAAATGGTTAAAGGAATATTAGATAGCGCTGACATCAAGACAGGCAGTTTAGGGCTCAAGGTCAAGAGCTCTCAGAATCATTATTTTCACAAAATTTCAACTTTACATCCGCTACAAGAAAACATCCAGGAGGCGAAAATCACACTAAGGAAGCCCGGATTAAGAAACTAAGGCAGTTTCCGATGCGCTAGGCTGGGTAAAACTTCTTGAAATGGGAAGCCTCTAATTGCTCAGTCTCCTGTAAGCCCAGTACCAAAAAGATGGTTCTAGCTCTTGCTGATTCCGTTTTGCAGCACATTTAAAGGCTGAAGTCAGCCAACTGACTCTTATCAAGAAAATGTTGAATGTTTGCGACATTAAGGAGAAAATACAGAAATAGTTAGTTTTAGATTTAATTTTAGAAATAGTTTTATTTTATTTTTCCGAGAAAAAGGACCGTCATTTAAATTGTATCCTAAATTTTTGTAAATAAGTTATTTTTAGACATAGTTAGTAGTATTTAAACCCTTCTCATGCATTTAGAGAAAGGTCCAGAAATTTATCAAAAGCTTGTCCTCAGAACATGCACTTTTGCACCCTCCAAGGAGGTTTTGGTGAATGAATGGAACAAGATTTATTGATTTTTGCATTTGATATATGCTACTGATGTTGCACTTCTGTACTCTTAGTTGATGTTGGATTGAGAAGAGAAAAATCGCTATCACTTGAAGCTCATGAGTAGAACTAGTTATAAATGGTACTTTTATCTCTTAACTGTTTCTATTTCCTGTGTTAAAATGATATTTAAATTCAATTATTTATATGTTAATGCTTCAAAGCCTGAGTTATCATTTGGCACTTTTGTATGGTGATAGCTATTTATTTGTGCTTAATATATGAGTAGCTTACTGTGTGATAAGTTTTTCACAATTGTTTCACCTAAATTTTTATGTGAAGTGGTTTATCTATATTGAATTCTTATCTTATAATAGTTGAATGATCTTTATTACTGATTGTTATTCGAAATCATTTTAGGTCGCACAGCAGAAAGGTTATACCCCGGGTTAGTATAGATTTAGATGTTGTTGCTTTTTTAGAATACAATTGCATATCATTAGATTAAAGTTAGAATTAGAAGCATCTCAGTTAGAATCTTTTAAAGATAGGAACATCAATCAATCATACACACACACACAAATTGGGAAACTGGTCCCATTATCCCCAGTCGGACCCGCTATACCAAACAGAAAAGGAGCTGCCAACCAAGGTCCGGACCGGGCGGGTATCCCCCTTGTTGTTGAACTGATTTTCGGGGCTTCAACAGGAACTTAAGAAGGTAGAGTTTGAGCTAAAGGAGGAGGAATGAAACTCTACAACAGAAGAGGAATCAGAAGATGAAGAAGCACAAACTCTAGCTGTAAGAATATTAGTTCGAGAAAGAAGGCAGCCAGAAAGGTATAGTCCAACTATTTTCTGTTCAAATTTTGCTTTATCTCTTATGGATGATTATCTAAGAATTTTCATGGAAGCAGTTGATTCAGAGGATGGAAAACTCTGGAAAGAGGCGATGGTTGATGAAATGGCATCTTTGCACAAAAATGAGGCTTGGGATCTGGTGGAGTTGTCAGCTGGAAAGAAACCCAGTGGCAACAAATGGGTGTTTAAGAAGAAGAAGAATGCAAGAGGCAAGGTGGAGAAATACAAAGCTCAGTTGGTAGAAAAAGGTTATTATGAGGTGCTGATAATAACTTTTGCTGATATTTTTTCTCTTGTTGCCAAGGTAGCTTCTATTATATTACTTTTATCTGTTGTTGTTGCTTTTTATTTTGGGGTATAATGGATGGGTGTGAAGACAACATTTATTCATAGGGATCTAGAAGAAGATATCTACGTGAAGAAACCTGAAGGCTTTACGATGAAGGGTAAGAAAGAACTAGTAAGCAGGTTAAAAAAGTCTCTGTATGGGTTAAAATGGTCACCAAGGATGTGGTGTTAGAAGTTTGATACATATATACGGGGACTTTGCTTCACCAAAAAAAAAGTAGATCATTGTGTGTATTTTAAATTAATTGGTGACCGTGTTATCTATTTGGTCTTCTATGTGGACGATATGTTGTTGGTCGGAAATAACAAAGAAATTATCCAGTAATTTAAGACCCAATTGTCCTTCAAATTCGACATGAAAGATCTTGGCGCTACAAACTATATTTTGGGCATGGAAATTAAAAGAGATTGGGCAAAGAGGAAGATCTAGTTAAACGAGAGGAAGTATGTTGAGACAATACTGCATAGGTTTACTATGAAGGATAGTAAACTAGTGAAGGTTCCTATTCTTGTAGGTGTAAAGTTATATGTTGAACAGTCTTCCAAGACACAAGACAAAGAATAGGACATGTCTTGTGTTCCATATGCAAATGCAGTCAATAGGCTGATGTATGCAATGGTCTGTAGTAGACCAGACATTACACATGAAGTGGGAGTATTGAGCAAGTTTATGTCAAAACCAGGGAAGGAGCATTGGAAAGTAGTGAAGCAGGTTTCCAAGTATTTTCGTAGAACTATTGATTATGGTTTGTGCTACCACGGAAGACCATTATTGGATAGTTTTTTGGATAATTGTAGATTTATTGATGCATACTAGACTAAAGATCTAGATCAGAGAAGATCTATAAGTGGGTATGTATTTAACTTATTTGGAGGTGCAATCAGTTGGATGATAAAGAGAAAGTGTATAGCGGCAATTTAAACCACAAAGACAACATACATGGCAGCCACTCATGCAAGCAAGGAAGTAGTTTGGTTGCAGAGATTGTGTTCAAGTATGGGGTTGGTACAATGAGCTATAAGTATAGATTGTGACAGCCAAAGTGAAATTTTCTTGGCAAAGAACCCTACTTATCATTCAAAGACAAAGCACCTTGATGTTTAGTATCACTTTGTGAGGGATATGGTTGAGGACAAAAATGTGTTGCTGGCAAAGATGGACACTTTGAAGAATGTTGTAGATGCATTGACGAAGTCTATGAGCATTAAGAAGTTTTCTTAGTGTAGAGAAATAATGGCCATTGCAGGGATGGACCAATGACTAAGCTCTCATATGGCTCCCCAAGGAAAGAAAACAATGAGTGGGAGAATGTTGGATATGTGTTATATTCTTTCCACGACTAGCCCCACGTGTGGGGAGGTTATTTTGGGGGGGGATGGGGAGCCCCCCTTGTTCGTTGTGCTGGGCGCATTAGGGGACTCACAGGGGGATGGAAGTCCCCCTGTCAGGGGGTTTGAGGGAGGTGGTAGTGCCCCTCTACAGGGTTTGGGGCAATGCCCCGAGGAAATTTGTTTTGGACCCCATGTTAGGTGGGTGGACCTACTTATGGTTTTGTGCATGGTTTTCGCACATGGTTTCGGGACTGATGGTTTTTCTCCCATGGTATTTTGTAGATATGGTCAAACAAAATATGATTATGTTCTAATACATGGTTAATGGATTAAGGTTTATGGATGCTTCAACATGTATATATATGTATTGTAACATTGGAAGGAATATAATTAAAAAACAATCTGGTAGTCCCAGTTTTTGGATACAGGGGAAAATCTTTGTCAATATATGTTTTAAGTTTTATGATCTCACCATTGTTTATGTTCTTTTTTAGAATTTGTATGTGGGTAATTTATGTACGGGATTAAAACCTATAGAATCGGCTGGCAGACCTAGACAAAACAAAGGTTTGAATTCTGATCCAAAACTATGAGAAGCTCACCCCATCCATCAGTAGCATAAAAGATTCATATGCATGGTTATATAAGAGTTTTGATTTCATGGTAAGAATGCATAGGATCTCGTCAATTGGTTCCCTCACCGAAGCTCAGCACAAGAACCAAGTCTAGCTAGAGATTGACAGGTACATGGAGCAACTAAGGCGAGAGGCCACCAATGATGAATTGGAGCTAAGCACACAAAACATGAAGAAGTACATCAATGGCCGTGTTATGGTCAATACCATGCTACACATGCTTCAAGATGAGTTGGACAAAGATTAGAAGACCATATACCCAGAAGCTATAGAGGCAAGAGTCTGCTATCACAAAGAAACCATCAAGAATTTTGGGGACATCATCACAGAATACCAAGCTTGGTATCAGTATGTGACTAAGAATCATCAAGTGGAGGTTGCTGAGTTGGTATTTCCCCAAACTTCTGTGTCATAGTGTTTTGTCTTGTTAGGATGTCTCTAGCCTATTTTGTTTCACATGGGTACATGTGGAAAATGTATATTATTTGTAAATATGTTGTAAGTGGAATTCCAAGTATCATTAGTGGAATATAAATAGTCACTATCTAATGTAATGAGTTATTTGTAAAGAAGTTCAAGAGTAATGAGGGTAGTCAAAGAGTCACAAAGGGGAATGGCAAGGGTCACCCCACCCTTTGTTATGGAAAGAACCTCATAACTCATAGACTGGGATTTTGGGAGCCAAGCTTTTGGCTACCCTTAGGCATAGAGAAGGCTTGGCAATATTGTAATGAGCCTTTGGCTTCTCCACAACATAGACAAAGTATACTTCTTTGGAGGAGTAGGTGTTATTGACTATAATATTCCACTATTGGGGCTAGTGGCTATCAAGGGTGTATGTATGGATAGAACTTTCACCTATAATAATAATAACAAAGCCAACACACTTTCATGCATATGTTGTTATTGTAGTTGGACTATTCTGGTTTCTTCAGCAATGAATGCCATTTAACTTATGCATTTTATTATGAATTACTTTGTATGCAATTGTATGAATCTTTTTGAATACGTCTTGTTGGATTAACCATCACTTTAACTTGTGGACTATTCAACATCTTAGCCTGTGATGTCATTTTGCTAGAGTGTTCCTTTCAATATGTGTACTATTATAGGCTTCTAAGGGGCACACTTCCTTTTCCCCTCAGTGTGTTAGAACCCCCATGCATCTCACTTTACTCGATGTAAGGTCACACTCATGTTTCCACCCACATTCATCATACTTATCTTTGTGTATTACCGCGGTCAGGGCACTACATTACCACCCACGGCTGGGACTCCTACTCCAAAAAAACTGAGGTCTAGTTGGGACTTCTTACTAAGGAGATCCCCTCGAATGTTTCCAGGTCCAACACTATTAACATTTATGGTGCTAGAAAGAGGGCTAGATGACAACCTAAGCCCTTGATGTCTATTTTGAATTTTTGCACATCATTCATGACTTATATCTCAATCACAACCCTTTTCTCACACTCCTGATTTTGATGTGTCAGTTGATGTTATATATGACTTGTCCAGATACAAATTTAATGGCGAAAACAAAAAAACCCTATCAATTCATGCAATTTCCTTTTTGGACTTTTGTGACAGCAATGATGTCCCGTTGGATGACATCGCCTGTGGGTTGTTCACTTTCACATTCTAAGCATGTGTCAAGCAATGGTGTCACACATTTCCTGCAATCTCTATACACTCTTTCGATCACATGTTCAAAGAATTATGCCATGTTTTCATTCTTTATGACCGTAAAGCACTTCATCACAAAATTTTAAAATTGTGAAAAACACCCGATGAATCACTTGAGCACTTTTATGACCACTTTCTTTATTACTATTTTGAATTTCCAGAAGATGAAGTTGTCTAGAAATTTCTATAAGGAAGTTTTCAATATCTTGTTTACATCTCTAAGAATTAGCACAAGTTGCAAACTTCTGACTCTCTCCCAACATACCTTGGTGTTGCAGGTGCTACATTTGGGAAAGCTGAGGTTGTTGTCCCAAGTGACCCTCTGTCCCCTTCTCATAGAACATGTCTATCTGTGCAAGGAAATGTGGGGAATTTGTGAACCCACATGTTGAACTATCACCATCTCCTCCTACCCCTCCCTCTCTGGATATTTCTGTAGATTTGGATTGCAAGCTTGATGGTTGTCATGTGGTCTCATCTACTCAGCCTCCGTCCACTAGAGTCCACATGTGATGTTCACAAGGATCAAGTTTTGGACAAAGTTGGTGTTGAACAACCAACCTCTGTTATCATTTTTTATGAGTATGTGTGGGAATATGAACAAGAGGTTACGGTGAAGGATGACCTCCTTCTGTTTGCACCTCATTCTCTTTATCCTGCCATCTTCTACGATTCAACCATTTATGATTCCTCTTATGGAAATCCATATTTGGATGTTTCCACTTCTGATCATTCATAGAATGCATGGGATGTTTGTCTTCCGTTTTGAGGAGAGGAGAAATCCATCTTCTCGGATTGACTCGATCTTTCATCTTTGATTTTTTGAAAACTAAGAGGGTGAAAATTCTTGTTTTTATCACCCTCTCCTTATGATTTGTTAGATCACGAGGAGGTTGTTGTCCATCTTAAATTTTTTGATCGTGGCTGTCATGATCATTTCAATCATTCATTTGATCTTGTTTCTGACTTACCTATTGTTGATATTTCTAATCCACGGGCCTTTGATGTTCCATCTTTTGATGAAGTGGAAACTCCTCAAGCTATCGAGGCACTTCAGCCTGAGATGATGGTTATGTCAAGTTCTCGTAGCCTTGAGGTCAGTTCCACTTCTGATTAGAAATATGTTGAATCTCCCCAGGCTCCTCATCACTCTCCTATTCACATTGAAAATCAATCCAATTCACAGTTTCCGCATCCTCCACCAGAATTACATGATCCTATCACTCAGGAATTAAAGGAATCATACATAGAAACCATTGTTGTGATTTTATTTTTTTTATTTCTTCATGTTTTCTCACCTATCAAGTTTGAAGGTGTGTACATTCTTATCGTCCACACGCAATGTGACAGGACACCATGATACGTCTGAAGAGTGCCTTTCATGTGCTTTCAATATTTAAATTTTATGTGGATGTATTCAAACTTCGAACGATTTGGTTTGCATTTATTTTTCTTTCTTATGTGTTGGTATGGTTGAATATATTTCTTGTCAATCATACTCTCCCCCCCATATGTCAACCAATGCACCAATGTCTACATTGGAAATATCATTTCACGTGAGTTGGCCCATGCTCTACTTAGCTTAGGAGTAGGAGTAGTATTTTCTTTCTTGTTTTTTTTTGCTTACTTTAATATTCTTTGTCTTCTTTACTTCTCTTGTTTTCTTGTGCACCTGTAGGGTTACTTTCCACATGAAACCATGTTTGCCTTCTTGAGACGAGTAGGGTGAAACTCAAGAGGACTTGTACAACTAACAACACTTGGTCTTCTGTCTATTCCCTCTATTTATGAAGACCTTTAATTTCTTCTATTCGATGATACCTTGACGGAAAATACATTCCTTTCAGAGTGATTCATCGTGAAACTGTGATGCTTGCACTCTTAAATAGTACTGCCTACTCCAATCAATTTTCTGGATTCGGTTAACCCATTTTAAATCAGTCAAATAGAGTAAGGAGAGGGGGAAATCCTTAACAAGTATGCCAAAGGTATATATAAACATCCTTCTCTAAAGGGACACCCACTTCTTCTCTCAATAAGTTGGGATCCCTCTTCTGCCTCTGAAATAAATAAGTGTCTATGCATAGTTCTTTGGAAAATCAAAATAACGGAATAAAGGCAAAAGAAGAGAAAGGCTTCCTATGAAGAGAGGTGAACAAGTAACTCCGCTAGGGTACTGTCCAGGCTCACTAGAAGAAAATAAATTCTTGTCCCTAAAGTGACTCTGTCGCGGTACTATCTAGGCCTTCTCTTAATGGGGCAACACCAGTTATGAAACTAAAACTTTGACAATATATATTACTTGTGCATCAATGGACCCCACATCCCGAATCAGAACAACTCAATTGACTTTGCTTGGTATGTGTGCCATTGATGAAGAGAATGGTAGGGACTACATCTTTAACTCAAGCTAATGAAGAAGCTATGACAATCGAAGAATCAAACAATACTTTCAAAAGAGTTAGACTCACTTTACACGAGGAAAGACCGATACAAAGAGCTAGAGTTCTACTAGTGTGTCGCCAATGTTGTAGAGGTTACAACGATCCTCCAAAGTTTTGCTTATGCTTCTTTTTGGAGCCTCCCTCCTAAATCATAACAACTCATCTCACACTGAACCAAGTAATTGTGCTTTTATTGAGCTTTATATTTTGTATTTTGGGTTGTGTTTCCTCACTTGGTTTACTGCCTAACCCACAAGCCAGTCCCTTGACTTGGTTTCAACCTAGTTCCATGCAATCCTTGAAGGAAACCAACCTTGATCTAGGGAATTGTGTAGTCCAAGGTGACAATGAGCCTTCAGCTCCAAAATTACGTAGAGCGAGTTGACAGTCAACCTTCAACTAGGAAATTGCGTAGATCCTGAGAGGTAGCCTAGAGCCACTCAGCCCAGAAATTGCTTAGAAGATTCTTGCTCAAAATATGCTCAGTGCATGAGCGAGTCATGCTTCAGATAAAAATCTAGGAGTTGTGTTGGGACAAAAATATTTAACTGCTTATTTTATCTATTATACAAGAAAAAATTTGACTCCTGTAAAGTTAAATTACATTGTAACAGAAAAAGAGCTTTTAGTTGTTGTGCATGCCATGAAGAAATTCCATCATTATATTACTAGTTATGAAACTTTTATTCATATAGATCATTCTACCATTAGATATCTAATGAAAAAACAAGTCACTAATGGTAGAATTACAAGATGATTGCTATTATTACAAGAATTCAACATTACTATTCTTGATAGACCAAGAAAAGAAAATACAGTTGGTGATTTTATTTCTAGAATGCAGAATAATAATTAGGATGTTCCTATAAAAGATAACTTTCCCGATGAATATATTTTGGAAGTATCTACTAAAACACCTTGGTTTGTAGATATTGCTAATTATTTGGCTACATGAAAGTTACCTCCACAACCATCAGCTAGGAAAAAGCATAAAGTAATCAAGACCAGTGCACCTTATTCTTGCATAGATGGAGAATTATAGAAAAATGGACCTAATTTGATTATCCAAAGATGTGTTCAAGAACATGACATACCTTAAATCTTGAAAGTTATCATGATGAGCAATATGGAAGACATTTTTCTGATAAAAGAATTGCTTAGAAAATCCTTCTCTTGGGATATTATTGGCCATCCATTTTCAAGGATTCCAAAGAATATATCAAAATATGTGATAGTTGTCAAAGAAAGGGGAAGCCCATTCCATCAGAGGAAATGCCTCTACAACCATAGGTACTTGTAGAACCCTTTGAGAACTGAGCTCTAGATTTTGTTGAACCACTAAATCCTCCATCTAAACAGAAAATTACATACTTGTTTGCATAGATTATGTTACAAAATAGGTATATCATATTTCATTTTGAGGATATTTTTACTCATTTTGGTGTTCCAAGAAAAAATGTAATAGATCAGGGTACTCAATTTACATCCAAGTTTGTACAAAAGATCATAGAGCAATATAATATAAAGCATTGAAAGTCTACCCCATATCATCCACAAGTCAATGGAAAAGTGGAATACACCAACAAAGTACTTGAATCAATTATTACCAAGACTGTGCATTTGCATAGGAAGGATTAGGAAGAAAATATTCCAGAAGCACTATGGGCATACCGAACTACATGGAGGAATACAACTGGACATACTCCTTATGAGCTTGTGTATGAAAATAAAGTTTTCTTCCAGTTGAATTCCGAGTGGAAACCTTCGAAACAACAACTAAATTGGGCCTTGATTTATCAAAAGCTTAGAAACAAAGATTAACAAAATTTAATAAGCTAGATGAGATCAAAAAAGGTTCTATTCAAAGAACCAACATAGTTCTGTAGAAAAGATCTAAGTGGCATTAAAAATTCATCAAAGCTAAAAAGTTAAAGAAAGGTGATTAGGCTCTTCTTTGTTATTCCAAGTTCAAATATTTTCAAGGGAAATTTGAAACTCATTGGCTTGGTCCTTAAGAGACTGATACCATTTTTTATAATGGAGCAGTCAAAATAAAAAAATATTGATGATGAACAAATTACTTTCCTTGTTAATGGTGATAGATTAAGGTTGTATCATAAACCAGTAACAAAGGAAGGATTTTTCAAATATTTGCACAAGAATTTTGAATTTAAGTTGGTCAAGGAAGGAGATTCTCCTCACTCTCCTACTTCATTGTAATTTTTCCAAGAAATAAAAAAAATGTATAACAAAAGTAAAAATAATAATAATAATAATAATAATAATAAAAGTATAACCCTGAAAAACCAACTATGTTGACATGTTTATACAAAAAATATTAACTAAAATCCAAGATCTCTTGGCAGTTTAGATTTTCGAAACCCCCTCTTTCTTATCCCTATTTCTTTCTATTCTACTTTTTCTAATAAATTTTTAGGTGGAAAGAAATATCTCGAAGGATCAACATTTTTACTGGCCACTAGAAGAAACAACAAAAATAAAGAAGTCTTCTCCTGATTAGGTAAAGAAAAATCGAGAAATGATAGGAATAAAACATAATTCCTTTTATTCTACAACCGATCTCCAATTCTGCAGACAAATTTGAATTCTACAACAGAAGAATACCAAGGGAATCACAAAAACAAATGTATGTAACAATGTCAAAATTAAATTTCATATAGGAAGACCAAGTTCAAATTTATGGATGGTTGTGTTAAAATATTCAAGACCTTATGAAATTGCTATCACATTCATGACCGTTATACCCTATCCACTCATTATTACACTACCAATCACATCAAGTACGATCATAATCAAACATATGACTCTGATCCTTCGAAATCGGATCTAGGAAATTTTGGAATGTACAATTCGAACACAACACATCTTCTTCCATCATTCACTTACCTTGCCATCATTTAACTATATTTTGTGTTCATTCCACTCACTTCCAATTTTCATTTCACTCATTCCCTTTCTCAAAGAATCCATTATCCCTGTTGAAAGGAAACAATCAAGGCTGAGACTTCTTCTCACCATGGGAATGCTTTTTCACTCTAAACTAATTGGATTAAAATTTCTTTAGGCATATCTAAGGGTTAAACACCAATTGTAGCAACTAGGATGGATTTAGTTTTTTCAGAAATTTGACAGGTATGAGACAAAAGTTACCAAAGTCTTTGCTCGAGCCTTCGATGGAGTTGAAGAAAAGATAGGAGAAACTAAGGTCATCCTCACAAAATATATTATAGCAGAATCAACATGAATACCTAGAAATGAAGAAAATTGGTTCAAGAATAAGAGAATTAAAGAGAATGTCTGATTCCATTTCCACAGAGAAATAGGAATGGATTTATCCATCTTCAAAAAGGGTATTCCAATTATAACACTAAAGGGAAAATGGAGAAATTTGTTGCTAGTTATTCAAAACTTTGTAACTTGTGAAGATAGATTTGGGACTATGTTTTTCTACCATGCCAGACTCATGATGCATTTTTTTTTATGGGAATGAGATTAATTTAAGTTACTTTTTTCTTCAAAGTCTTAAGAAAATGGAATTTAGCATACAGAGAGAGTTTAGGTCCATTGATAACTCTCTTTATCATCACAGACTCACCAAGATCCTTATGGAAGCACATTTGGAAGCTATAGGAAATAATTAGAAAGATTTCTTAGTTAGAAACCATTTTGTAGAATTATAAGAGGAAGAATCAAGCGGTAGGGTTATAAGAAGTCGACAAATTTAAAACTCTAGCCCTGAGAAAGAGAAAGATGAAGAAGAAATTCAAGAACAGAATGTGACCAAAACAGTAGAGGACCCATTTGAAGATGACACCCTATTGTCCTAGTATCTTTAGAAGTGTAAACAGAAAAATGACAAATAGGGTCTTAGAAGAAAGAAAGGAAGCTCAAGCCAGGAATTATTTGAAGAAAATAAGGAAATAGAGGTTAGTAAAATAAAAACACAAGACACTGGAAGCTCAAGAGTGAAATTGAGGAGAAGGAAAAAAATTTCAAAACTTCGAAGTACACAGTGACCATAAATAATTGATATCGAAGAAAAAGGGTATAAAACACCACCTTACATAGTTTGTCCAACATGACAAATTCTAGAAATTGATCGAGTCCAACAAGAAATTTATGATTATGTAGAATCCCTAGAACAAAGGGCACAACAGAAGTAAATTTTTTCTCAATATGAAATGGATGAAACTTCAACAACAAAAACTCTAGAGCATGAACATAAAACTAAAGAAAGTCTAAACAAGACATATATGAGCTGGAGGTTCTTAACAAACACTTAATATAGGAAAGGGAAGCATCAAAAGTTCAAAATGAGATACTTAGAACCCAAAAAGATAATATACTTCTACACCTCTATCAATTGTATAAGAAGAATAAGAAACTTAAGGTTCAGAACAAGTCTCCTAAAAATAGATTCAGAGGATTACGAGGTAGAATTCTGATGAAGAAACCAAGGAACACTTTTAGTAGTAAGAAGAAGAAGGAAAGCACTAGTCTAGATGTGCTTGCACATGCTTCAAAAATAATACACTAAAGGATAAAAGAAGAATCCATTTTGAATTTTTGGTGCATGAGGACATGTAAAACCTTTCATGTGGGGGAATGTTGAAGTCTGAAATTCTTTCTTTTCGACTATCCTTTTACCATATCATTTCACCTTTTCTTCACCATTTTATAGAAATCACAACATGATCATGGTCAACTTCAACTCTTAAAAAAGGTAATTATTATCCATTATTATAATTTCTATTTCTTAATGAATTATAATGAAGACATTCTTAAAGTAACACAATCATAAACATTCTGCAACTAACGTTATTTTTTGGAGAAATATTGATGGTTAGATAGGTTGCATCATTTTAATAAGGTAAGGAAGACTACTTGGAGATTATAAATGTCCACCATATGGATAACCACCTATCAACATGAATTGGCAAGCTACGGGGATTGAGAAATATAAAAGTCAAATTCAGAGTCAAACTCTGAGAATAACGTGTAGCGGTCAAGTAAAGGAATCAAAGGAATAACACGACATCAAGCGAGGATGTTGAAGATTTGTTCAACTGTTATGATGGATCAACATGAATCTACTATGACTTGTTGTTTCAGTAGAAAATCATAAAGAGATTTAGTTTGAAAGTGAATCTATCTCGTAGATGTCAAATTAGTTCATTTCATGTTGGCTTAGAACTCTTAAAATTTATTTCATGAAGTTTGTATAAAGGATGTAGGCTGAGACCTGAAAAATAAGTTCAAATATTAAGTTTATAATTGTTTTATTATGAAGACTAATGATACTATATTCCAACTTAATATAATTACTTTATTCTCAATCTGTGTGTGACTGATCATGTGAATGATAGCTGACCTGCACTCACGGGAGGCCCTTCTATTGAGCTGTGAGGTTTTTCTTATAGTTTTTTTTTTGCAACTATCGCTTGTCATTGCACTTTAGTTTCTTTTAAGAATTTGTTTTCATCATAGTTACATTTTTTTTATAATTTTCATTTTGATTGTAGAGTACTCATAAACAGGAAAACACTAAAAAAAATGATTCTTGAATTCATCTTCTTTCCAACACTTAAATTATGTTTCATAACTTAATTTGATTTCTTAAATGATGATGAAATACTCTTTAGGGGTTAAATGTGCACAATATTAATCATTCTAAAGTTATAAGTTTTCCATTTTTGCAAGTAGGAATTAGATCCTTTTTATTGCCATTTCTCTTTCATGCAATTAACATAAAATTCCGTTATTGTAATTAAGTGCAAAATTTTATTTCTGCAAGATAGTGTATAATATTTTCAATTTTGCAAAAAGAACTAGATTTTTTTTCTTGAAATTAGGTTTCTATCACTACCTTTCATGCCATTATAAGTAAGTTTGAATTCTGCAGTTTAGATAGATTTTCAATTTCTGCAAAATAGTGAATTTTAATTTTCTTGTTTAGGATATGATATAACTTTTAATTGAAATAACATGTGTGTAATTATTCTCTAAATTACATAAAAAAAACATTTGGTTTTCTTTTAGGTTAATTTCACCCTTAGAAATAATCAATTCATAGAAATAATCCTAGCATATATAGTGCAAATTCATCTCACAAGTACATGAACCTTGGTTGACAATTAATGAAGTAATTTAAGAACAATGAAATTACCCAACACCTATAAAGAGATAAACCAAAAATACAATAAAAAAAGTAGTTTTCTTCTTTTCCATCCAAAATTTGTAACTCTTATTTTATTATTTCCCTATTATTTTATTATTTTTCCTTAAGAGGCCACTTTTAGGCTGAACTTTCCTCCAATGTAGAATTGGAAGCATTCTACTTTTGAATTTCACTTCTTAGACAATTGTATATTTCTTCTCTTTCTAGGTGTGTCTCACTATGCATGAAGACATGAAATTCATTGTATGTGAATAAATGTATCAGACTCTTTTCCTTCATGGAACATTTCATCCTATATTTTCCATAATATATGTAGTATATTGTTGTCCAACCCCATGTTTACCTTAGTCTACTAGGAAGTTCATGGGTGAACTTCAAAATCCAAGGAATATATGCAACATCTTCCTTCCATTAAATTTTGCAGCACTATTAAAATCACCACCCCAACTTCAATATTATGAGGGTGACTATTCCAACTACCAATTCATTCACGATCAATTGGTTCTTGGTTAAGAGAAAAAAGGGCTCAGATTTGAATTTGAATTTCATAGCAAGGAACTCTTGCAATGCCCTCATCATTTTTCCACTTGTGGTATCATGTATCGTGTCAATGTTGTTATATTTACAATTGATGGTGCAAGCATATTTATTAATAAAGAATTTATATTGTATGCTCATTGTTCCTAGATTCATCTAATTCATTTTTGTCACAATAATGAGATATTCATGCCAACATAAGCAATACAATGCTCATAACTTAAGTTATTACTATTAGTTAACAAATTTTCTCGTGGGTCAAGATAGGGATGTTATAGCTATACAAGACGACCTTCCAGGTTCATCTAAATGTGACATATGAACATATGTTGTAGGTGTTTTGTGTGGAATTATTTTGGGTTATTACAGAAGAATGTATGTTGATATATTTTTAGTTGTGATTACATGTTGTAATGGTGGATTCAAACACCACTTCTCTCTTGGAATATTATCATTGTGATTTACCTAATCTATTATTTATCCAAAGTGGTAGAAAAACTAGGTTTTATTCCTATGACCTATCATTATTATGGGAAATTGAGATATATCAGGGAGGATTATTCATAAAAAATGAAGGACCTAGAGGAAAAATTGAATAATACTGAAGGAGATGTGTTGATCAAAAGATTGACTAACTTGCCACATTAAACTTCAAAGATAAGGTAGATAACTATATGTTATTTTGCCACTATTTTTAGGCCTTTCAAGCTCACATTTCTAGGACTGAATGGATATTTAACTTTGATTGCACTCACCATATGTCTAAATATGCTTCTCTAGTTTCTTTGTTAAGTGAAGCTATGCAGAAAGACATCTTTATAGTAGATGTTTATGCATTTAATATTTCCAATTTTAGTAATATTTAATTTTGGAATGATGTTATTACTGATGAAGATCATGTATATAGTCTGAGTGTCAACAATGTACCCCGACTATTACTCAAATTGATAAGAAGGAAGAATTTTGGCTAGATCAATTTGTTGTGAAGCACATGCAACAACAATTTTGTTGTTTTAGCTAAGATTTTTCTTCATCCTAAGGATAGAATTATAAATTCTATAACATTCTCAAGAAATTTTAGGATTGCTTACCCTCATATCCCTAACTATCTACCAGAACATAATTTGGCATGAAACACTCAAACATTTGAATTTTTGGAGTTTGAAAAAGTGGTGATAAACAAAATGGTTATTGGACTACCTGAGATTGTTCCATTGATTGAGTATGTGAAGGTTGTATATTTAACAAGCATCATTAGGATACCCTTGAATAGAAAATATCAGAGAGAAAAAAACTAGCTAGAATGTGTCCATAGTAGCATATGTTCTTTGAATAAACCATTACTAAATAGTGCCAGGTATGTATTGACTTTTATGCATATGTGTAGGTACATTTCATGAAGAAATGGAGTCAAGTATTTTACAATTTCAAGGAATTTAAGGGATTATATTGACATCAATTTCATCAACACATTAAATGTTTAATATTAGGAAATGGAGGTAAATGTGTAGAAAAGGATTCAGGAAGCTACTTATCATGAAATGGTATCACTTGAAAAAGATATGTGCATTAAATACCTTGACATAATGGTTTTATTGAAATGCAAAATTTGACTTTCATAGTAATGACACAATTTTTTATTAATAACAAAGGCCTATCAACGAATTTTTGGATAGAATTTACTTATTTATCAAACTATCTGTTAAATTTGATCCCAACTAAACATGTTTGGGATGCGACTCTATTTGTGAAATGGAGAGGAAGAAAACATTTAGTCAAACATATTATAACCTTTGGATACATAGAATGTGCTCACATTCTAGAAGATAGAAGGAATAAATTAAATGGGAAGTGTCCTGCTTGTATTTGGCTACTCTAAAGGGCTAAACACATATAGGATTGTTTGATCTTATAAAACAATATATTACTTGTATGAGATATGCCATATTTGATGAGAATACCTTATGTGTCACCCTATTGAATTCCTCTTCTACTTTATTAAAAAATCATCCTTTGGAATTTCTATGGAATTCTAGATTGACTGGCTACTTATAGGAACACTAACCGGGTAATTGACTTCTTTACCTAAATCAAATTTTACTCAACGTTTTAGTATATTTGACCATAATTGTTATCACCAAAAAATTGATCATCTAGCCTAATTTACTAGATGGATCGAAGTACACCATGGAAAGCCAATTTTACCATAGTAAAATTGCTTTTGCTGTGAGAAATTACTTAATAAACCACCTTTGTTAAGTAATTTATAGTTAAACCCATGAAGAATAATTAAATAAATCACTATTTAATTGATTTTCTTCTAGGAATAATTAATTAAAACATTGTTTTATTATTATTCCTTGTCAATTTTGACCCAATCATGAAAAATAAACATATAAATCATTATTTTTCTTATTTTTCTCTAAGAATAACTAATTAATCATTAATTAATTACTATTCTTTGTTAAATTTGACTAAATCCCTTAGGAATAATTAAATAAATCATTATTTTTTTATTATTCCTCAACTAATTTATTCAGATGATAAATAAATAATTTATCTAGTTATTATTTCTAAATAAAAGTTTAAATACTTTTTCCTTCCTAAACAAATATAATAAAACATTCCAAGTGGTTATTCCAAGAATGCGATCAATATTATTTTATTATTGCTCATTATTCGAGGATAACTCAATATTTTGTTATAAATAGGACGGCTCTTCATTCAATATTCACTTTTGATTACATTCATTGTTGCACTCACTATTGTAACTCTGATTATTTTCATTGTTTCACACCATATTTTTGCTCGGGTTATGCATTATAGAGGAGAGAGACACTACAAAAGTTGAAGATGTTTGAGGATAGCCAAGAACCCATCCCACAGAGGGGGAAATTGTAACATTTAGTTGTTCTCTTCATAGGTGTTATTATTAAATTATTCTTTACATATTTGGTTTCCATTCAATGTTTGAGGTTATTACTTTTTTTTTCATGCTTTAACTATGACCGTAGCATAGATCCAAATTTTGGCATTTTTTGTTTCTATCAATAGCTGCAAATCTACAATGTTTAGCAATTATTTATTGTTGAGATTGTTTGTCATCCACAATATTCAGTGGGTCCTTTTCGTACATTATTAAGAAGAAAACACTACAACAAATTGACGACTCCATTGGGTTTTATACTTCAGATTTAGAAACTTGGGTGACCTTTGGCTTTCATGTTAGGGTTTCTTCGTTTTTCAATTCTATTAATGTTTCCTAGTGTTTTAACCCTAGATCTGATAAATTTTTGAGTTTTTCAAGCTTTCTAATCGTTTCCACAAGTCATAGGAACTAGTTGTGGAAAAGGCGACACTTTTTTTGGAAATTTGTAGAGCGGGTGTCTAATAATAGAAATCATAGTTTTCATCCCAAAAGGTATGATATGGGCTCCAGAACGCATCTTTCTGCCCAAAAAGTGCGATTTCATCAAAAAACAAGCTAGAACCTACGATTTCTGATTTTTAGGATTTTCTCATATCTGTTTCCGGGTTTTGATGAGAGTTGTCTGTTGCGTGTCTCACCTCTATCTCATACCACTTAGGCCTTGATCCATTCTGTTTTACTCGTCGAGGTCAAATTTAGCCTCCCCTAGGGCTTCTAGTACATTTCCACCTTTCTAGGAGGAGTTTAGCTGAGTGAGAAGTTTGAGTTTCTGTACCACTTTCAGCCACATTTTCTAGATATGTAACCATTTGTTTCATATCTGATAATATAGGTTGCTACCATCCATAGTTTCACATTTAAACTTGTTTGGTCATTCCCTTAGGGTCCCATCAATTGCCCTAGGTGTTTCACCCATCTCCCTATCTTTTTGCAGTGATCTTCCCCTGCAATTTTTTGTTTTTGTTGCACCACTTTCCAACAATTTAGAGTCACTTGACCCTAGTCACACCGACATTTAGATCTCTTAACTGTTTCAATGTATTTTCCATCAGTTTAGCCACTAAGCAGTAGATTGTTTGCAACCCCAGTTTGGATGGGGTTTAGTTAATTGTTTTGTTGTTTATTTTCTATTATTTATTTTAGTTTATTAACAACAAACTTCCTTTCTTTTTTACAAACATGATCTGGGCTTAATAAATTAATACACTTGCGCACACAATCACACCTTAAGCGAAGGACACCTGGTTTACACTATCAAGCCAAGACTTAACATAATAAATTTATCTCACTGCATCAAAGACGTAAGATATATTATTGATCTCCCTTAACCATTTCCATGTTCCTTGTGTCCTTCCATCATTGTGCCACCAAGTTGTGAGTCGTGGAGACTATTAGGGCTTCACCCCAATTTTCTACTTGGTCACATTACTCCTCCCCGCTGATTTCAAGTTCATAGCTCTCCAAGTCCCCATCCCGACTCTTCTCCTAGTCTTTTTGATTCCTCATTTGACTCAAAACGTCCTTCACTACATATTGTCACCATGAATGGACTGACAGTTGGTGCAGGAACCCAAACTAGTGGTGGCTTCGGTAATATACCAATGGTCACATCAAGCGGAACAATCTCAAGAATTGTTTCGGCAGCCCCCATGCTCCCCTTTATCGTTGGATTAAGTCTACCAAATCTTAACTAGTTGATAAATGACCCCATACACCACAATGCTGGTTGGCGCTCTATGCCAACTAAGCTTCTCTTTGACATCCCAAAGTTTGAGGGTATTACTGGAGATGATCCTACCAACCATGTACATTCCTTCGACATGTGGTGTTCATCCAACTCCATAACTAATGACTCCATTTGTCTTCAGCTCTTCCAATGCATGCTTACTGGAGATGCTGCAAAATGGTATGTATGTCATCTATCTACCTCTCATTCTATTTTCATGACACTTTCTAAAGCATTCTTATCCTATTTCCAGTTACCTCTCTGGTATGACACTCATATTAAGCTTTTGACAACATTCCAACAATCCTCTGCCACTCGGCTTTCTGACCATGTTCAAGAGTGGCACTGAAGGAGGAGCACATGTCATGCCTCTCCTTTCGATGACAACATCTATCTAGATTGGCTTCTTCAGAGCTTTTTATCCCCCATCAGAAAATATGTCGCATCCCATTTTCTTTAGACTGAGGAAGAAGCTCTCCAGATTTCTTTGAGATATGATCTCATTTATGCTCAATCAGGTTACATATATACTGTTATTCTAGACCTCCCTCATCTTGGAAGTACCAATGCACTGAGGGCATCTCATGCCCCCAATGCTATTTGGATCCCTCTCACACTCTTCACCATATTATCAGTTATGGCTATCTATAGGGGGGCACCAGTTCCTCAAACATGTATGCTCCTTCTTATGCATAGGCTAGTGCTCCAGCCCCTCAAGCATTAGCGCCACAGCCTCCCGTGTATCCTCAACCCCAACAGCCACTTCCCTCTCAGGGACAAGTGTTTGCACAAGAGAGTGATACCAATCCCCAGAATTCGAAGAAAAAGAATAAGGGGAAGGATAACAAGGGTAACCAGGGTAAGCAAGGTAACCAACCTAGTGAATCCCAGGGAATCCAGCCTAACACTAACAATGAGCAACAAGGCAGCCATCCCAAGCAGAACATGGTTATTCATACAAACAAGCCTTGTGCATGTTGTGGTATACATGGCGACTATACACATGAGTGTCCTCTTTTACCCTAGATGCGCCAAATGTGAGAAGCTCAAGCAGCTTGTCGAGGTCAAGAATTGCCTCAGAATCTTGCGCCACCTCAATCGGCCATGCTCACATATCCTTTACCTCAATAAGGATTTGTTGTTCCTCAACCCCAGCCAGGTCAACTAGCCCACCTTCCCCAACCTTCGGGTCCCGGTGACTACCAGATCCTGATGATGAACTTTGATGAGGTTAACCCCTCCAATATCAACCTGCAAACTTGGTCGTGTCAATATGACAAGCCATCCACTTTGTCTACTATCGAGTCCAAAACGAAAGTGTTTGTTGAGCATCTTATGAGACCAAATTGTCCTTTACAAATCCCTTAACTAAAATTTGAGCCCATTCCCAAGATCCCAAAGTGACCATTACATTATGCCGTAATGTGGCTTCTAACAGAGCTTCCCATACATACAATATAGTAGACGACTCGGCGCAATCACCTACTGTGATATCAACACTGGAAGTCCTCCAGTTGTGCCCTTCCCAAAAGAAGGCTCTACTAACTGCCTTGGGTGCAGTAGATCCGTCTGACGATTGTTTGATTGTCTTCCTGGTTGATACATCAGAGTAGCCTCCATTACCTTCATCTGTTTCTTTCCACATATCAGTTAGAGTTCTTAATTCCATCATCTCTAGATGAATTATTAATGAAGGCACATCCACATGTGTGATGTCTGCTACTGTTTGGAAAAAACTTAAGTCACCTGAGTTGTCCCCCTCTATCATCACATTGTGTGCATGGGATGGACACTTCTTCCAGCCCCTTGGCATGTATCGCAACTATCCAGTGACCCTTGAGGGGAAGATTTTCCATCTCGATATCAAAGTCATTGATGCCCCTTTGGATTACAACATCCTCTTAGGTCATAGTTACACATACACCATGTCAATTGTCACATCTATGGTGTTCCGCAAGATGTGATCCCCCAATAAAGGGAAGGTCATTACCATTGATTAGTTGACTTACTACAAGCCAACACCCGTGACCTCCCCCGAGTCCATCATCTCGTCAATGTTTGAAAACCATTCTTCAAATCCTTGCACTAGTGTCTCTCCTGGAGTCTATAAGAATTCCTCATTGTTGGGTGCCTTCCCTGGTCCTCCCCCTCCCACTTATGAACCTACTTCCATGAGTGTTTGCAAGTTACAAACATCACGGGCTACCCTTAAGCATTCTGGTACACCCGATCAACAGCCAGCTCCTCAGCATCCTTCTGTTGCTCTTCCAGCTGAACCCTCTAGACCCACTCCCCCAGTACCTCCTCTGTTTGTGGGTGACTCTCCTATGTTCCCTCCAAGAACTGTTCCTCTAGATCTTAACTATCTAGGAGCTATTCCATCGGGACATTATCCTGTCATCCAGATATCCTTCTTATTCCCCCCTTCGGGAGTTTTTTGTACCTATCATGGCTTTGCTAGTCCTTCCTAACATGACACTCAAGATCCCAGTATTGTACATCGATCCCCTTGCAAACAATCTTCCTGGTCAGCTAAGACCATATCACGCTTTGACCCTAGTTCAACCGGTCCCCATGACCCCTGTCGCTGCTTTAGTCCCATCACAACCTCAACAGGAACCAGCTCCTATTGCAAAAGCATTTGGCTAGGGGGAAAAGCCAAAATAAAAGAGTCAAAGTACAAGGCTCCCAAACCTCCTCCAGCCCCTAAGGCCCCAAATCCGACACCACCATGTGCTTTGTGTGACATTGTTGGGATCGCCACCAATAATTATCCTGAGCTTTGTCAACTTAAACCGTGGGTTCATGAAGCATTCCCTGAGTCGAATATTCTAGAAGGCCATGTTCACATACCGATCCCACCTATGAAACTCAAAACGCTTAGCACAAACCATCCTTATGCCCCGTGTGACCTTCATGGTCACTATTCCCATTGTTGCCCTCGTCTTAATGAATTTAAATATTTCGTTGGGAAAATTTGTGAATGCGAGGCCACTCGTAGTAGAGCCTCTACTCCTCTACTTGTGGATTCTTGTACCACCAGTCAACCAGAATAGGGAAACTTTGGCCCTCCTACTATGATCCCTTGCCCTAATGTCGAGATGACGGACATGATAGACCCCACTCTTTACTTGTCATCATCCTTGAGTTCCTCGTTGGCACACCTTCCCAAGGTTGTTGTGCACATTTCTATCGAACCTTTTTTGATAGAATCCAAGGTATCAACATCAGTAGGCCCTCCGTCTACCAATACATTGTCTTCCATTCAAGACGATGCGCATGTGAACCTTATTTCTCAGGTTGATGCACTAGGTAATGTCATCGCATCATGCAGTCAGTCTTCCTCACGTCTACCCATCTCCCGGGCTGCTGAGGACACCATGGAAGCTATGTCTACCCATGATTACCCCAATACTTGAGTAAGGAGGTATTGCTTCCAGAGGATTTCGAAGGCCATCTCCTTGCTAATTCTCCCAATGCGTTCTACCTCCAGAAATGTTGCTTATAGCACATCCCTTTTATTTGTGTGTCTTTAATTCTACCATGTAGTTGGGTAGATTCCATCATCTCATTTGTTGTCTTTTGCATCTGTCATATGGATCCATCATCCACACCATATATCAGTCATGCCGACGGTGCAAGTCGCTTCTCCCGAAATCTATCCTCGGTAGCATGGGCCATTTTTACCCCCTTACATATGTTAGTCCTATCAAACAACATGTGCATTAAATCTACCATAAATAATCAGGCTGAATATGACGCAGTGATAGGTCTATTAGTTGATTCCCTTGTTCATCGCATCATTCATCTTCATGTTCATTTAGATTCCTTTCTACTTGTCATGCAATTGAATGGTGTGTATCATGTGCATAACCAAGTCCTATTTAGAAAGTATCTATGAGTGAAGCTATTGGTGCATGAATTTGAAACCATTACTTTCAATCATGTGCCTAGAGCCCAAAATCGTTATGTAGATACCATTGCAAACAACATCCTAGATTGCCATTTATCACATGTATACCACAGAAGACAACCATAAATAAAACAAATGGCAAACCATCATCGTCATATAAAATTCTTAATCATATTATGTATCATAAAAGTGTTTGGAGCTATACGTATAAATACATTTGAGATGCCCATAGCATGTTACAAAAATCACAATCAAAGGGACCCACATGTCCCTGCATCTAGTCACTGTCCGATGGATCTCATGCCAAAGGCTCTGCTCCACCTATACGTAGATCACGTATTACCTGACCTACCATCTCCATGCACTACATGATACCTCGCCACTCTGAGGGAAGACCAATGCACTCGTATGTGTATCAATCCTCTAAGTCGTACCATCCGCAACCTGAAACCCCAGTCAAGAGTACATCAAATCTATGATGCAAACCAACAAGCAATGTAGTATTCTCTTAGGCATGTTGTGATGATGATGTCCCCCAGTGTATAGCCCCAGGTGTTATGGCTCGACCTGCATATCCTGTTAGCTTCACTGGTGCTATGACTGCATACAACATATTTCACACTCACTACCATATATGTGTGATCGAAATTTAAAAAGCACCATAAAACATAGCAACTTAACACTTACCGTCTGGTCACCATGCTTTCCTAGGCGGAAGTGGCAAGTTAGGATCCCCGTGATAGTTCATTCCACTATAAGGGTAGTCGTCAATGTAAACGGACATTTGGTCCCAGTTTGTGAAAAACTCGAGTTAAAACACCTGGTTGACTCCCCCTCCTCCTCCTCGTCATAGTAGCTGCCCCTAGCGGTGCATCTTGGGGTCCTATGGGCCCCCGTCTCGCACTTATACATGACGACAGATAGTGCATATATTCTCAAAGAAGAATGCACACAATACTGTACCAAAATCATAGTCATGGTTCACCTGCCTCTTACAAACACTCAACTATCGTTTCACTGACAATAGCATCATCTAGGCCCACCCATAGTAGGTCCTAGCTAAAACACTCTCAACTGAGATCATTTTCCCTCTAGTGATGTGATGGAACACCTGGCTCCCCAAGACCCGTAGCACAGCTGCAGAAATAGCCCATGTCTCCAGCCTCTCTAGATCAACAAGCGGGATAGTCATGCCCTTAACATGAACACCTCGTCAACAATGGCACTCCACGAATTTAGTAATGTTCCTCCCACGAGGTAACACTGGATGAATATCCCTCACCAGTTCGAGGGGAGGAAGTCTTGTCAAGAAGTAAATATTCTCTAATGTGAGCTCAATCTTGTGCCTATGCATGACAAAGACCTCCTGGTTTGGATCCTAATAGCTCACAATTCTCGATAGAAAGGGCTCACCTACCCTCATTAGTGGGTTCTCTACTAACTCGAGAACCCCATAATGAGCCAATTCCCCTCGAGCCACCTGATCCCCCTGGATCTCGGATTGAAGAGTATCCATGTCTCATTCACGCTAGTTTATTTTCAACTTTGCCATATCTACAAAAAACCACATGTATTTTCAGTTCAGAAAAGAAAACAACAGGTTACACTGATCAACTCACAGCCCCCACCAAACCAGCCAATCAACCCTTCCTCCAGCCACAAATCACAGTTTTTAGCCCAAAAAGTGTGAGCTCACAGGCTTCTAGCTATTTCCTACGAGTTAGATCACATTTTTGGATCTAGAACATTCAATGCTACCATGAGGAAGGGCAAGGGTCTCTCAGGGAGCTGCTGAGTGCCAAAAGTAAGGAAGTGAACAAATGAAATTAAAGACATGAGTAAGGCCACCTACCGAAAAGTCGTAGATCCTGATTTTGAGGGTCAGTTTGTCTAGTACGATCTCCACAAGATTTAGGGCCTTTTCCTCCTCTCCAAATTCACCACAGCTCACTTAGCAAATGAATCCAAATTGGAGGGAATACACCCTTTTATAGGAAAACCCATAGTTTTTCTATCGCCCATTGCAACTAGACAGTAGCTCTTCTTGATGAACCATTAGAACCATTGGAAATCTCTCACTAAGGTCTATAATGGGTTTGCCTTAGTTTTTTATGATTTGCAACTTCACCAGGAAACCATTTTTCCATGTAAGTTCACTTTGTTGCCTCTTAAAATCAAATTTCATCATAGAGCGACACTTTTACTTTGAATTTCACCTCCTCTAAATACTTGTTGTACCATATGCCAATTTTCATCGTGAGTAACCATCATTTACTCATGTTTTTATGGTCCCCACTAGGCCTAGTCTATGTGGTAGCGTCATCGAGTAACCCTTGTTCAAAGCATTCGTGATGAGTCGCCCTTACATTCTTGGAGTCTATTTCATGTCCAATCATATCATGTCATAGTATTCCATCCATATTTTCATATCATTCATCCTATGTTTCCCATTTTGGCCTCCAGTCATATTGTCCCCATCCCCTCCAGAGTTGAGTCAGTTGTTGCCAGGTCAACCATGCACTTTCTGCTCTGACAAGGGAAGTCGTATGTTTGTGCCTCAATCCCCTTTTCACCATTATCCTTGGTGTCAGTCTATCCTGTCCAGAAGAACAGCCTAGAGGGTGGTCTATCTCGGTTCCAGGTTCCATTCTTATTTGGTGCCTTGGATCGAGCAGAGGGTCTCATTATTTCCCTTTGACTTTGTCGTTTCATGTTCATGATCCATACACTTGATGGTCTAATGATGCAGCAGATGTCTTAGTGATTCCTGGGTGTGTGTGAGATGTTTTAGGCCTCATGTGGGGGTGTCCCTTTAGGTAGCCCCCCACATGATCGGATGCATACCTACTATGCTACAACTTCAGATGCAGTTCCACATATTTGATTGGTTCAGTTCCTACTGATCGCAGTGTTCATAGCATGCACGTCTTCTCCAAATGATCCATTTAGTTTTGTAGAGCCCTTCCTTTTTCAGCAAGGATTCTCTTGTTTGTTTTACCTCCCCCACCCATTTCCTGATGGAAGGGGCTTTGTATCTCATGTACTCAGATATTATTGTATTCATTCATGGCTCATGTTTTTACTGGGTGCACTATGTATATGGGACACATTGTATTATTTTTTGGCCCTGTTATGCTAACATGTCATGTACCATTCAGCATGTACTTCATTGCTCAGTTTTATATTTCTTGGTGAAAAATTACTGTTGTACTAATTTATCTCGGTGGGTATGGGTATGCCTCCCCCGCCTCAGTGAGGTCTAGTACCACAACATAAAAGGAGACATGCATTAGTTTTACTCCCTCTACCACTATCCTCTCTTAGCTTCAGCTTCATTTCTCTCTCTCTCTCTCTCTCTCTCCTTGACTCCCCTGTCTTGTCTAACTGATTGTGTCTTTACAACGTACTTCGGTCATACGTTTTTCTCTTAACACTCATACATTGGGGCGCAATCTGTTATCACCAAAAAATTGATCATCTAGCCTAATTTACAGGATGAATCAAAGTACACCATTTAAAGCCAATTTTACCATAATAAAATTGCTTTCGCTATGAGAAATTACTTAATAAACCACTTTTGTTAAGTAATTTGTAGTTAAACCCATGAAGAATAATTAAATAAATCACTATTTATTTGATTTTCTTCTAGGAATAATTAATTAAACCATTGTTTTATTTTTATTCCTTTGTCAAATTTTACCCAATCATGAAAAACAAACATATAAATCATTATTTATCTTATTTTTCTCTAAGAATACTAATTAATCATTAATTAATTACTATTCTTTGTTAAATTTGACTAAATCCCTTAGGAATAATTAAATAAATCATTAATTATTTATTATTCATTAACTAATTTATTGAGATGATAAATAAATATTTTATTTATTTATATTCCAAATAAAAGTTTAAATACTTTTTCCCTCCTAAAAAATATAATAAAATATTCCAAGTGGTTATTTCAAGAATGGGATCAATAATATTTTATTATTGCTCATTATTTGAGGATAACTCAATATTTTGTTACAAATAGGACGGTTTTTCATTCATTATTCACTTTTGATTATTTTCATTGCTGCACTCACTGTAGTAACTCTAATTATTTTCATTGTCGCACACCATATTTTTTATGGTTTTATGCATTATAGAGGAGAGAGACTCTACAAAAGCTGAAGACGTTTGAGGATAGCCAAAAACTCATCCCATAGAGGGGGGACTGGTAACATTTATATGTTCTCTTCACAGGTGTTATTATTAAATTATTCTTTACATATCTGGTTTCCATTGGATGTTTGGGGTTATTACTATTTTTTTCACTATTTAACGATGATCGTAGCATAGAACATAATTTTGGCAGGTTTTGTATCTACCAATTGTTGTAGATCTACAATGTTTAGTAGTGATTTCTAATGTTGAGATTGTTTGTCATCCACAATCTTAAGTTGGTTCTTTTCGTACATCATTGAGAAGAAAACATTACAAAAATAATTTTCATAACCCCCTTTTAGTCTATTAATGATGATCTTGGTATAGAATATCCTAACAAAGGAAAATTATCTTCCTAGAAGGGTGATAAAGACATTTGAAGTAGTTAAATTTCATGTAAGAGATATTAAAGACTCAATAAAAACTAGAAGTGATAAATACCTTGGTAGTGTTTCTCTAATGATAAGTGTGTTATATACATATAATCCAGATACATATGTAGATGTAAATGATTGACTTGAATGTAAAAATGTTATGGTTGACGAGTTTCATTCCTTGATGAATAATGCCACATATCGTCTGTTTCCTAACCACAAAGAAGCATGTAGTGAACCGTTTATTAGTTTACAAGACCAAATAAGCATTTACATGTGTTGTCGAAAGACAAGGTTCATTTCGTAGAAAAAGAATTCTTGTGACAACATGGAATCAATTACAGTGAAACATTTTCCATTCTTACAAACATGAACTCTATTTGGCTAATTCTTTCACTTTCTACTCACTTTGCATGGGAGGTACATTAGATAAATATCAAAAGTGTTTTTCTACATCATGATTTCACTAAAGATATTTCTAGAGAGAACCCTATATTTTGAAAAGGATGGTAGTATTTTGTGTCTAGTGAAGCAATCCCCATACAATTTGAAATGGGTCCCTAAGGCATGGTATGAGAACATTGATAATTTTTCCTCAATCTTGGTTTCAAATGTAATGAATCATATCATGATATCTATGTGTTGCATGTAAATGGTGAAAGCTAATTGTTCCATTATATGTGAATGATTTAGCCTTTACTAGAAGCAATGATCATTTAATTTTAGGTTTGAACAAACAATCAACAAAAACATTTGAGATGATTGACTTGGGTTGATTGCATTTTTTGGGGGGGATTGACGTCTTATAATTGGATTATGGCATATCTACTTTTCAACCTAAATATTTGTTGAATATTTTATAGAAGTTCATGATGGAAAACTACAAACCATTTACTACACCTTATCAATTGCGGATTATTCTTATGGATGACTATGATTATTTGAAATTTGATGATACACTCTATTAGATACTTGTAGTAGCCTTCTCTATACAATTCACACTCAATCTAATAGTGTGGTATATTCTTTTATGTAGGATTTATGAAAAAGTCACCTTAAGGTTGTAAAAATATTTTTTCATTATATCAAGGGAATTCACCAAATTGCTATAAAGAGTTTGAATGATAAATAAACTAATTAGTTGATTACATAAACTTGGATTTCTAGGACTGGTTACAAAAAGAATTGTACATTTGGCTATATATTCTATCTTGGTTTTAAATCCATACGTTGGCCTTGTAAAAAGTAGACGATGTTCTCTCTTTTGGCTACAAAAATAAAGCATTATATTGTAATTCATGTTGGAACAAAGGAGATATGGATTTAACATGTTATGGGTGAATTTAAATTTCCAGTTGAGACATCAACTATGGTGTATTATGACAATCAAAGTGTGATATTGATTGTAGAGAATATTATTGTATCGCACAATAGGAAACATGTGGATCTTCATCCTCATTAGTTAAGATAATTAGTGTAATATAATGCCATGAAAATTATTTGTTGTAGGTTAAATAATCAAGTTATTTCTATATTTATCAAGCTTCTATCACAAGAAAAAAATTGTGAAACTTTTGCCTAAGCTTAAGCTTCAAGAAGTTACAATTATAGGGGAGTGCATAGAAGTAATATCACCTCATAAATATCCGGAGAGTTATGTGCATTGGGGAAGAAGTGGAGTCTAATGGAACAAAAAGCTATGTAGGTTCATCATACCTTTGGATCTTCTATAGAAAGTGTATTGGCAATTGATAATTGATTAGGAGAATCCACTATGTGGTCGACTGAGCAATTTATTGAGTGGTCAATTCGACATTTGACTAGTTAGTTCATTAGGCAAAAATAGTTGAATGATGCAAAAATATGTTAGAATAATGTAGAAATGGAAGAGTCTCGAAATGTGATAGGTTTGTTGAGTTTTCATTTATGTGAGTTACGAGGTGTTGTTCTAGAAGTAATAGTTTTCCAATGTGACTGAGTTGTAACTCAGTTAGAGTGTGTATCTTCCATGTTGTTATGTCCATTGAGTCTAGTGATCCCATAGTTATATAATGGGACACATTGTTATGTATTTTACATAAGAAAGTGTGTAGGCTTAAGCTTGAATTAATAAATTGTTCAGTTGTGTTAAAATCTATGATTTCTATTATGGTATCAGAGCTAGCGAGGGAGATCTAGAGAGGCTTCAGATCTGAGATCAAGAGCACCCAAATCTATGAGGATTTTGAAATAGAGAGTTGTGTGATCCTGTTGTTACGATGCTACTCCAATTTTTTTTATGTTATTTGGTTGAGGACTATTGTTGAATGCTGTTGTCTACAGTCATTTTGTCTGTATGTCACTACAATCTCTGTAAGTGAGAAGTCAGTGGAGTTATATAGCTGCGACAACCATCATAATTGTGTAAAGTCTATTGGCCAGAGTTGTGGTGTGTAATTCATCATGCTAGAGGGTGTGGATTACAATTAACTAGAAAGTGAATATTTTATTCACCATCATTCATGCCACGTGTTAGGTTCCTATACCAATAGGTGTCATAATTTTGAATTGACTTTTCTTGAAGCTTGTAATATGTACATACTTTGCTTTCTGCAAATAGTTTTCCATATTTAAAAAATAAAAAGAGGGTATGTCCTAAAAGAATAATCAAAGGACAAAAAGGAAACAAAAGGTCAAAAAATAAAGAAAAATTGAAAAATATATATATGAACCCCAAAATAAAATAGACCATGAAAGTGTGTAAGTACAAATTCCATACTATTTACTTTTTCATCCAAAATAATGATTGTGTGTAGCTTGTTAAAATTCCATAATCCATGATAGTCAAATAGTGTAATCTTGACTATTTCATGTATTAAATTTCATGTTATAGATAGAGAATAAAGTCTGGCCAAACTATTTAATCTTGGCAGATTAGTAGATAGGTAGATAAATAAAAATGAGCTCAATAGCTTAATCTGAGCCATTGGAAGAAATAAGGTTAGATTTACATAGTTTTCTTCAAATAAAAAATAAGGTAATAAAGGGTTTGCTAGCTGAAGTGCACTCATGCAGAAGAAGAAAAAATGTTAGGGTAAGAAAGGGTAAGTAGAAGAAACTTGCAGAATGGACTACGTGGTTAAAATATTAAGCACATTTTACGTGCTCAAATCATAATGTGCAAGTACATTCATCAAAGTAAAAAGCTAACCAGAGGTGATATTAACTAACTCCACCTCCTTCCACAAGTTTTCCCCTTTCATGTTTATTAATTTCCCATCATCCCTGAAAATACTCGCTTTCCCCTTCATTTTTACCCTTACTTCATTATTTCATATTTTCCCCTAGAAATTCCCTTTAAGATCCCTTTCCCCTTATTAAGATCATCATTAAAGGCCATAAACCCCTTTTCCTAGGGTAAAGCCCCTTGCCCCCCCCCCCCCCCCCCCCTACCTTTTTGTCAAAATTCATTTTCCCCCTTTCCTAATAAAAAAACCCATGAATCAACTTACTGTAAGCTGAAAAAATCTTTCGTTTTGCAAAAGCCCGCCCAATGAAACATCTAAACTAATCCCCAATTAGTTTAATTAAACACGCTTAAAGTTTGAGGACCTCGCCTTGACCATTCCCCCAATCCACCCACGCATATTTCCAGTGTGACCACTGTCCGATTAACACCCATCGCATCCAACGAATATCACTCCATTTCGTGCGCTTTCCATCCCTGAGCTTTAACGACCCCATAGCACATGAAATGGGCGGTTTTTCTACAGCCCGATTTCGTGACATGGTGACATCACATCATTTCGCCACCCCCCCCTACGAATTTTACCACCGTGCCCCCAAAAGCGGTGCGAAAAGGGGCAAAACCACCCTCTCAAAACTAGTCACTATTCTTGACCAATTTCACGGTTTCTCTATTTTTTCGCCCAATAAAGCCTTGCAAATGTTGATTTCACATTTTTTTAGATCATCTGTACATTCAAAGTTTGATATTTCTTGTGTGTTTGGAGTCTACAAATTGCCAAACAACTACCAGACACCATCTTGCCTCTAGCACTCGTCCAGAGCCACCACCTGTCACCTGCAACCTAAGACCCTCAACTAAATTCACAACACCAACCTCCAGTTCCAGGTATTCTACAAAAATACACCACATTTACCCCTTTTAATATAAGAATTTCAATTAATTTAATATTGAATGAACTTAATTTAGCTTTCCTACCTGTGAATTAAGCAATTTTCACCCAGACCCTTAAAAACCCTGTAAAACCTAGACCATTGGTCAAACCTAGTGAAGTCAATTTCCAATTTTTATCTCTATTTTCAACACAATGTCTACCCACATTTCCCTAAATGTTAAGCCTATTTCAACCCCCCACCTTGACTAAGATCACCTACCCATAGCTGATAGGGATTTTCAAATTAAGGATACATCATCTGCCTCTAAAAGAACGAAGCTCCACTTCTAGAGAAAAGACATATTTTTAAAACATGCTGATGATATTCACCTCTGGGAGTCAAATCTCCCCCTCTACTCATTCCTAGAAGTCAACAATCTCCTGGACATTGTAAACTATTACCAGACCTGCTACATCCCTAGCCAGAGTGCTATAGTAGCCCCCAATCAACATCTACTCTTCACTATCACTCCAGAATCCATGAATCATATATTACAGGTCCAGCCGAGCCCAAATTTAACTCCTTTGTCCATTGGAGGACTTCTAGAGCTGTATAATTCTATTGATGAGTACAATGCCAAGCAAGTGTTCAAAAATGTCATATTTGCAAAGGAACATACACCAACTTTTACTCCTCCATACATAGCCCACATATTATCACCATGGTATCTTGCATCCTTGAATACAGGACAGATGAACATGTAGATGAAGTCAATTTTGCATTCCTGTCCCTTTTTACCCCTGTTAAACCTCCTTCCATAAAGTTTTATTATGCTCAGTTCATTGTAGAAAATATCCATGAATAACTCATCGGGTTGCCCACTGAAAGAGTGTTTAAATTATCTGCAGTATTATATTATTTGTTTTTGTACTATCAAACTGATAAATTCCCAATGAAGATCATAAAATGTGATAGTAGAGGAAAAGAGATGTATGTAATTTATTAGACACCTATTGTCCAGAGATATTCCACTATCACTAATTATAAGGACTTCATAGATTCCTTTGCCCAGCTAGTGATGAATATGTTGACAGGGACCATGGAACCTAGGATTAGTCCTCAGATCAAAAAGGTTCTTTAGCTGGATAAAAATAGTAAAGTAGGAGACTGGTACTTGTACCAGGATACACAGAGATCATAATCTATGGCTACCATCTGGCTCCATATAAATTACCAAAGTATCTTCCCTTGAGAACTTTTTCCTTGGAATATTTCTGGCAAATCATCAAATTCGATGACGTCCACTTCGTGGCTGTAAGGAAGAAGACCCAATTCAAAGTCAAAAGTGAATTGGGGCCCTTTATTTGCAATAATAGACAAGCTAGGCCAGAGGTAGGAAGTACACTAGAGTATTTAAAATTTACCAAAAGCTTTATGTGGCAGTATGTCCCCCATGGACTAATAAACAAAATGAGAACCAGGGTTAAACTAGCTCCTTATGCACACTATTCAGTGCCTAAAATTGAAAGATATGCCAACCAAACTGAATGGTTGGAAAACACATTATTGGATAGCGATAGCACAATTGTTGATATTGACAATTCTTTATATGATACTGAGCAACAGATTGACCTGAGTAAGTTTTTGCAGGTTCCAGATCTAGGGCAAAGGATGGATGCTCCCTCTGCATTGCAAACACCTTTGAATCAAGAAAAAAAACCCCAATAACAAAGAAAAGACTTCCAATTCTCAAATGAAAATAGTGGACGAGCAAGCCGAATGAAGGAAAAGGAGAAAACTAAATCCTGTATCTGAACAGGAAGAACAAAGTGGGGTAGAAGGATTAGAGTTAGAACAACAGTTAGAACCACAACCAGACACAATAGGTCAAAAAGGGAAAGAGACAGAGGAAACAACTGAACCCACCACCTCTAACACACAGTTGATAGAAAGACAAAAGTTAGCAGAGGTTTCTTCCTTTGTCAGACGAGCTCACAAAGAAATGAAAAATTGAAACCTGAGACATATGCTCAGTATTTCAAACATTTAGCTCATAACCAGAGAAAACTAATGTTTGCATTTGATATTAAGGATGGAATGATGCAAATTCCATATATGCATCCAATAGTGCCACAACCCAAATCTGCAGCAGACTCTACAGGAGAAGAAGCTAATAGGTTGGCTAAGGAAATGGAGGATATGTCACTCAAAGCTATAGAAATCAGGAAACTAGAAGAGAAAGTAAATAGTATGGAGACAGACTATAAACTTGCTCAAATTATGAATAAGGAGGAACAACAAAAGGTAGCAAGGTCAACATAGAAGATAAAGAAACTAGAGAAAGAAATGACTCTAGGTGAGCCATTGGGACATGCAAAAGAAAAACTGTGGGCCAATATCCTTGACTCTGTCAATGATATTTGGCCATCCATTCAGGTGATTTTTGAGTAGATTGATCTAGTTAAAGTGGTCACAGAGGCAATTCAAAAGGTCAAAATAGAGTTGGAAGGGATGCCAGAACAGGCGTCCAGGATCATTGACTTTTTGAATTCCAAAAATAAATATGAATGGGAATAATTTGATATTAGTGACAGGACAGGGACAATCCTATAAGTAAGAAGAGTCGTTACTGAAAGGAATTTTATGCACAACTTGGAAGACAAGTGTCAGACTATGCAACTTTTTATTGATAGATTTAAATTCAAATTTGAGACTTTGATGCAAAAAGGTTTACCAAGTACTTTGGTAATTAGTGACAAATTGATGACACAAGAGGACTGCAACAGAAAGCTCAGGGAAGTAGCTAAAACTCAAGTCAACAATGCCACCATGCACAACACAACAAAACGAGGGATGCCCTCCGGTAAAGTCTTTTACCAATCTTTGGAAAACTTGTTTTACCTCCAGCATGAGGTAAAACACTTGTTTGTAAATAAGACCACATTTATTAAATATAGAGAGGTTGATAAGGTCCTCAAAAAGCTGAAGAACATTTAGTTACCAATTGAAAAGAGATGGGAAGAGCTCACTGACTTAATTTAATTCAAAGTAGGTCCAACAATTAACACAGTTGGTAAAAACAGAAGGGTAAAAGTAAATGGGTACTTGTCCCAGTCAAAGAGTATCAAAGTCAAAGAATATCAGTGAAAGAAGATAAGTCGAAGAGCATCATATGGCAACTAAAAGATTAATCAGCTAAATATAAAATGAAATTAGATATAATAGTGTGAGAAAGCAATGAGTTAGAAAGGTGACATTACCTTTTTAGGATTATATATTTTTTCCCTAAAATTAATCCCAAGTTATTTTAGGATATTTTGTAAACAATTATGTATAAATAATTCATAATTCGAAGTATGTAGGGTGGATTTTACTAGACATTTCTATAGAATTTTTTATCAGAAGACCGAGAGGGTTATTGTATCATTTGTTGAGCTAGCAAGACAGATTGATTAATAAAGATCAGATATTTCAAAGGATTCATGTGTTGAGCGAAACTTCAGAGAAGTATTCTCATGTGCTATTGTTATTTTTCTCAAGTTATTCATAATATTTAATATGTTTCTGAATCTAAATGTTATAACTGGAATAATACTTCAGAATTTGTTTAATTACACTCTGTCTTAACATTTATACATTTAAATGTTTTATGCTAATATCTAAGTTAAGGAATTCTTAGTTTCTCCTTGGTTTAGATTGATTTCTAAAATATCCAGGTTAAAGGATCCTTAATTTCCCTTTGATCCTAATTACCCCTTCATTCCTCATCCATTATTCGGTTTGAGAACCCTTAATTTCTCTCTCACCCCTAGTGAAACCCTTTCACCCCTCTGTCTCAAAAATTTGGAAAACGCTCTACTATCTTCCCGTTTGAACATTCCCTTTAGTGAGTTAATCCAGTTTTTCTTCCTTATTGTTTGACTCCATAGTCCAATGGTCTAAAAGATATCATTTTATCCATCTGTCTAAGTAATCCCGCCACCCAATCTCAAATACAAATCAAAATCCCAAGAACAATCATAACTAGCCTAAAATCAAAACAAACAAAGTTAAATCATACAGAGAGAGCCCTCTCTGAGTCTAGGTTGGCTAGAACCTATGCTCCAAAGTTGGTTAGTGGTTACCTTGGAAATTTCTTTCTTCTGAATAGCTTCTAGAGAAAATTATTGAGTGCTAACATAGTGATGACTGTAATGGGGAATGAGATCCTCGGTCTAAATAGAACTTTAAGAAAATTCTAATTTACATTTTAGGCCTCTTAAAGTCATTTGTTAGAAGTTGTTATTAAAAAATTCCACAAAAAATATTTAAAAATTCTAGGAAGACTCATTATACTAGGACTAATCCAAATCCAAACCCTGCCCCACTAGTTGATAATCCAAACCTAATTTCAAGAAAATATAAAAAGGAAAAAGGTCAAGTCAGAAATATACCATTAGTTAAATCTAATTCGTGCCCTGATGACTGGTTAGCTTTTGAAGAACTTCCATTTGATTTACCATTTGATTTAGCATGGTTTAGAACAAAATCTGAAACTGCTTTTTATGAAAATGTTTTAGATCCTGAGTTTATTGCATATATTGAAGTTTAACAAGTTAATAAATCAATTGATGAAAACATTCTAAAATCTCCTTAGTCATCTATCATTACTACTGCTACCCCTGAGCTTTCTGAACAATCTTCCATTAATTTAGATTCACCATTATTCACTCAACTTCATCCATAGTATCCTCTGAAATTCATTCTTCACACCCATTTATACCTACACTCCCTCACTAACCTATCATTACTCATTCATCATCTACTAGCCCTGGTACCTATTCCACCGTAACTGATACATCTGCTAGTATTCCCATTCCATCTACAAACACACCTATTACATCATCTAGCATCCCTATTATATTTGCAAGTTCCTCATCCACTGTTGCATCAGCTACAAGTATTTCAACCTCACATCTCAGTCAATCCCAACGTACAACTACGGTAGCCATATATGCTCCCTTGGATATTAATGTAGACCTATCTCCTATCCCAGTAGATTACCTAGGTAAAATTGTTCAATTTGATGGCATGGGACATTATATTGCACAACGACATGTCAATAAGATGACATATTACTTTGAGTTGCACGAAATTGACATAGATGATGTTAAAATGAGGTTGTTTTCCCAAACTTTAGCTGGTGATGTTAGGAAATGGTTTAGAGCATTTCCTACTATTAGTATTGATAGTTTAGATATGTTTTACTAGCAATTCTTGAATAGATGGTAGAAGGAAAAGAATACCTTGCAAATACTTTCATAATATGATAGTATTAAAAGGGGACCTAATGAAATTGTTCAAGATTACCACACCAGATTTAATAACATATATAATGCTATACCAGTTAACCTTAGACCCCTGCCAGATTTAGCCTTAATAAAATTCCTTGATGGTTTTGACACTGACATGGAATTCCAACTTAGGGAAAGAAACCCCCCAACATTAGAAGAAATGCAAAGTGTAGTAGTTAGTGGAGAAGCTAATCTATTAGCTAAAAGAGCTAGAGTTAGGAATGAAGGAAGAGTAACCATAAAAGTCGAACCTTCATCATGAGACATTAAAATAGATAGTTTAGCCAAAAGTATGGAAAGATTAATGGATAGGTTAGATAACATAGAAAGGAAACCCCAATGGGATAACCAACAAGGTCCTCAAGTTAGAAACCAAAATTTTAGGAAAAAACAAAATGCTAGAAAACCTAGGGAAACTGGGCCAGATCAGAGCATCAGTCAACCTTTTCAAGAAAACTATGTTGAGAGTTACCATTAAGAGGATCTAGATCAAGACACACAAATAAACTTAATGGGAATAAAAAATGAAGACCCTATTTTTTTTACCCAAGACGAATAAGAACTGTATATGTTGTAGCAATTACAGTTGTACTCTGGTGAGTCATTTGACTATAAAAAAGGATATGACTTTGCCATATTTGAGGTTCATAAATAGTATAATATTAGGAGAAAAAATAATGCTAATGTCCTAATCAAACTAAGAAAACAATGCAAAATCAAACTAAGAAAATAAAAGAAGCCCCTACTTAAAAAATACTCCAAATTCTCCCTAGGGAAAACCCAAAACCTTCTAGCCATAGAATTGTAGACATAACCCCTGATCAACCTTCTACATCCACTTCAAATCAAGTTGTTCCACCTAAGAAGCCAATAGATAAAGCTCAAAACACTAGAACCGAGGTCTCACAAAAAGAGATGCACAGTGAAGAAAAAGGAGACAAATCTAGTCAGACCTTCGCCCCAAGGATTCAAAACATGTAAATATAAAAAAATCTCTCTGCCATTCAACTTAAGAACAAAGAAATCCAAACTAAAAATATCAGTTGCTTTAACAAAACTGATCAAAAATGAAAATTTCAAATCATAGATAACCCAAACTTTAAACATTGCTGAAAATGAGGATTCAGTTAACCTGTTTGATGACCAACCAAAGATCATATTTGGTCCAGATGTTAATGGCAAACCACAAGAAGAAGGAGTTCCACCTTTTTATATTAGGCTTAATATCCATGACAAAATTTTTCATAAGGCAACGTTAGATTCTGGGGAATCTCACAACTTAATACCCAAAATAGTGATGGAGAAACTAAACCTAGACATTACAAGACCTTACAAAGATTTATTCTCATTTGACTCGAGTCAGGTAAAATGTGTAGGATTGATTAAAGATCTGTGTGTCAATTTAGTCCAGTATCTTGCCAAAATCATCCTTATGGACATTGTAGATGTTGATATCCCACCATAGTATGGCATGCTATTATCGAGATCATGGGGAGACAAACTTCAGGGATCTTTACAACTAGATATGTCATATGCAACAATCTCGGTTTTTGGTCAACCCAAGAAATTATACAGAGAAATCTTAATGAAGTATATGGTAAGTGGCCAAGATCGGCCTCAAAACATTCCTATCTACTCCATACACTCTGATATGGATTCTTTTATCCTATATAATATTGATCAAACACAAGAGAAAATTGCAGTTAGTGCTACTAAAGAACCAAATAAAATTGCAATTTCTACAAAAAATGAAACAAACCAAACTACATAATTATTAAATGAACAAAATAGTCAGATTGTTGTAGTTGATGAAAAGTTTGTTGCACCAGATAGTGTAACTACTGATCATGAAATGTTGTGGCATTTAGATTTTATAGGTCAGTCAATAGATTAGGAGCAGGAGCGAGAGTTTGGATATATAATTTAGAAAATGATTATTGAGAAGGTCATGCATATAGATTAAATTTTAAATGTACCAACAATATGGTTGAGTATGAAGCCTTAGTTTTAGGTCTTATGTTAGTTAAAAATATAGGAGCTAAAAGAGTTTCTTTCATGGGAGACTCTGAACTAATTGTAAAGCAGATTAATGGTGCATATATGATGAAAGACCCTAGATTAGGTTGTTATAGAGAAACTATTGTAGAATTACTTAACGCTTTCCTTGAAAAAAAGTTGCAGTAATTCCTAGAAAACATAATATGCAAGCCCATAGTTTAGCTATGTTTTCCAGTACCTGTAAATTACCTTTCCAAGCCACCCATTAGTACACTGCTAATGTTAGGCATATACTTGCAATTCCAAATAATTTAAAGAATTGGAAAATATTTTTTGATGATAAACAAATAAATAACTTTTTGATTTTAGAGGAGGAATTTAGCAATAACAATATAGACATTGATACATCAATAGATCTTGACATTAAGAAAGAAATAGAAATAAATGAGATAGAAGGTGATGAGATAAATAGATTCAACCCTACTAAATTCATGAAATCAGATGTGAATAACTTAGAGCAAATTGAGATTGATGAAATAATCAGTGAAGAAACCAAGGTAATTAATCTCAAAGATAATTTCTTACCTAAGGGATTAACCCCCCTAGAAGACTTATTTGATTGGAATGATGTTCTTAGGAAGCCTAAGATGGAGCATTTAAGGTATGATATCGAAGAATGTAATATAGGCACAGATAAAAATCCTAAACTCATTAGCCTTTCAAAATCATTACCCCCAGCCGAGAAAGTGAAATACCTTGAATTATTGAAAGAGTTTCAAGATGTCTTTGCTTGGAGTTACGAGGACCTTATATCATATGAAACCAACATCATCCAACACACAATTCCTATTAAGGAAATTCAAAAGCCTTTCAAACAAAAACTTAGGAGAATTAATCATGTCTTATTACCTAAAACTGGAAAAGAAATACAAAGGATGTATGATGCCAAAATAATAGCACCAATTAGATTTTCTAATTGGGTCTCAAACTTAGTGCCAACTAGGAAGAAAACTCATGAGATTAGAGTCTGTGTTGATCTCAGAAACCTCAACAAAGTTTCGCTAAAAGACAACTACCCTCTTCCCAAGATGGACAACATTTTGCAGGGAGTAGTTGGAGCAACCAAAATCTCATTGTTGGATGGGTTTTCTGGTTACAATCAAATCTTAGTACATCTTGATGACCAACCCAAGGCTTCCTTTACTACTCCTTAGGGCACATTTATGTATGTAAAAATGCCTTTTGGACAAATGAATGCAGGAACCACTTTCCAAAGTGCTATGGATATAGCTTTTGCAAGAGAAATCCATGACTTCCTTGTAATTTATCTAGATGATATTACTGTATTTTCAAAATATGACAATGAGCATTAGATCATTTAAGGAAAGTTTTTATTAAATGCATGAAATTTTGTATTTCCTTAAACCCTAAAAAATAATTGTTCGGGTTAGAAGAAGGAAAGTTGTTAGGTCACATAATTTCAAAAGATGGTATAATAATAGACCCTGCTAGAATAGAAGCCATCCTGCAAATAAAGAAGCCTAGGAATAGTAATGAGTTGCAAGATTTCTTATGCAAAATTAATTTTCTTAGAACATTTATATCCAATTTAGTATAATTAATTAGATCATTAAATAACATGCTGAAAAAAGATTCCACCATAAAATGGACTGTTGAAGCTAAAAGATCTTTTGAAGACATAAAACTAGCCCTGACCAAAACACTTGTGTTAATCAGTCCTAAATTTGACAGAGATTTAATCTTGCTTTCCTTTGCTTCTGAGCATACAATTGTTGTAGTTTTGTTGTAAAAAAATGAACAAGGCTATGAATAGCCCATCTTTAGCAAAGCCCTTAAGGATGCCACCCTGAAATATAATATAATGGAAAAACAAGATTTGGCTTTAGTCAAATCCATTAAGGACTTTAGGGTATACATATTATATTCTCATATAGTGGCCTACATTCCTAATTCAATCGTTAAGGACATCCTAACTCAGGACAGTCCTAATGGAAAAAGGGGAAAGTGGATTGCCATTATTTTAGAGTATGATATAGAAATCAAACCTACAAAGTTAATAAAGGGCCAAGGTTTAGCCAAACTCATGGCTGAATCGAACTGTCAGCCTTAGATATAAACTTTATTGTAGCTATAGATAATGAAGAGGAGATGGTGACTCCACTCATCAGCCAGAATTTTCTTGATTCACCTTGGAATGCTGATATTATTTATGTTTTATTGAATCTACAAGTTCCTCTTGAATTATCTAAAACCAAAAGTAGGTTTTTGAAGATGAAATCCTTGAAATTTTTCATATTAGATAATGCTCTGTTTTGGAAATATCATGAAGGTATTATTCTTAATTTTTTTTTTAAAGATGAATCTAATAAAGTTATGGAGGAGTTTCATGTAGGTGACCGTGGAGGACACCTTTACTGGAAGACTATGACAGATAAAATCCATAGAGCTGGTTTTTAATGACCTACCTTGTTTTCTGATGTCAAAACTTATGTGACCTCCTGTCACAAATGCCAAATCTTTGAGGAAAATAAAAAGCTCTTACCTTTACACCTCAAACCTACCTCTACGGAAATTCCTTTTCAACAATGGGGTTTAGACTTCATTGGTGAAATCCACCCACCCTCATCTGCCCAACACAAATGGATCCTCACTGCCATAGACTACTTTACCAAATGGATAGAGGCCATACTCTCAAGGCAAGCCATAGATACTGTAATCATAACCTTCCTTGAAGCCAATATTCTATCAAGATTTTGATGCCCAACTAAGCTCATTACTGATAATGAAACAACCTTTAAATCCAAGAAAATGATAGATTTCTACAATGAATACCATATCACCCTTTCCCATTCCATAGTTTATTACCCTCAAGGTAATGGACTAGCAAAATCCTCGAACAAAAGCCTAGTAAACATTATCAAGAAATTACTAGAAGACAACAAGAAAACATGGAATAAAAAGTTAGTCAAGGCCTTATGAGTAGATAGATTAACTTCAAAGAAATCAATTGGTACTTCTCCCTATCAACTTGTATATGGCATGGAAGCTATCTTTCAATCCTCCTTGGGAGTACCAGTAATGAAAATACTTCAAGAGTTTCAGGTTGAATGGAATAGTATTCAAAGAAGAACCAATCAAACTATTCATCTTCAACAAACCCAAGAGGAGGTCTATGTCTGATCTCAAATTGTGAAGGAAAAAATTAAAAAGATTTTTGACAAAATAACTAAGGCTAAAGATTTCTACATTAGAGACAAAGTGCTCAGGTGGGACTCAAGGAGAGAAGCTAAAGGTAAACATGGGAAATTTGATTTCCTATAGAAAGGTCCTTATGTCACTTATGCTTACAGAGGTAATACTATTTTCTTCCTAAGAGAACTTGATGGTACAGGAGAAGGAGGGCCAGTGAATGGTCAAATGTTAAAACATTATTTTCCACTAGGTTAACCAACATGTTGCTAATTATAATTTTCCATTGTACATGCCTTATTAACCAAGTCTAGTTTGGATTAGATGATTATCTTATAAATTTTATAGTAAAATCTAAAATTATTAAGGTATAACATCATAGAGTGAAAAATAAAACCATTTGCAAGCTAAGCCAGAGCCAGTCGTTTCAAGGCCACTGATCTTCAAAGTTCTTGACATCTTCGAAAAGATGCCATCCCCCAGTGGAGCCATTGTTAAGTTCCTATACCAATAGGTGTCATAATTTTGAATTGAATTTTCCTCAAGCTTGTAATATGTACATACATTGCTTTCCGCAAATAGTTTTCCACATTTAAAAAATAAAAAGAGGGTATGTCCTAAAATAATAATCAAAGGACAAAAAGGAAACAAAAGGTCAAGAAATAAAGAAAAAATGAAATATATATATATATGTATATATATGAACCCAAAATAAAGCAGACCATGAAAGTGTGCAAGTCCAAATGCCACTACAATTTACTTTTTCATGCAAAATAATGATTGTGTGTAAAGTTTTAAAATGCCATATTCCATGATAGTCAAATAGTGTAATCTTGACTATTTCATGTTTTAAATTTCATGTTATATATAGAGAATAAAGTCTCGCCAAAATGTTTAATCTTGGCAGATTAGTAGATAGGTAGAGAAATAAAAATGAGCTCAACAGTTTAATCTAAGCCATTACAAGAAATAAGGTTAGATTTAGATAGTTTTATTCAAATAAAAAATAAGGTAATACAGGGTTTTCTAGCTAAAGTACACCCATGCAGAAGAAGAAAAAATGTTAGGGTAAGAAAGGGTAAGTAGAAGAAACTTACAGAATGGACTATGTGGTCAAAATATTAAGCACTTTTTACATGCTCAAATCATAATGTGCAGGTACATTCATCAAAGTAAAAAGATAAGCAAAGGTGATCTTAAATAACTCCCCCTCCTTCGACAAGTTTTCCCCTTTCATGTTTATTAATTTCCCATCATCCTTGAAAATACCCCTTTTCCCCTCCATTTTTACCCTTACTTCATTATTTCATATTTTCCCCTAGAAATTCCCTTTAAGATCCCTTCCTCCTTGTTAAGATCATCGTCATGGTCCATCATGGGCCATAAGTCCCCTTTCCTAGGGTAAAAACCCTTCCCCCCTCCTTGTTTTCAAAAGTAATTTTCCCCTTTTCCTAATAAAAAAAACCCATAAATCAACTTATCCTATGTTGAAAAACCCTTTCGCTTTGCAAAACCTGCATGATAAAACATCTAAACTAATCCCCAATTAGTTTAATTAAATAAGCTTAAAGTGTGCAGACCTCACCTTGACCATTCCCCTAACCCCCCCGCGCATCTTTCCAGTGCAACCACCGTCTGATTAACACTCATCACATCCAATGAATATCGCTCCATTTCGCGCACTTTCCATCCCCGAGCTTTAACGCCCTGATAGCATGTGAAATGAGAAGTTTTTATTAGGCCCGATTTCGCGACTTGGTGCCATCGCGTCATTTTGTGTCCCCCCCCAAGATTTTACCACCATGCCCCCAAAAGCGGTGCGACAATGGGCAAAAAACACCCTATCAAAACCAATCACTATTCCTGACCAATTTCGTGATTTCTCTAATTCTTCACCCAATAAAGCCCTGCAAACATCGTTTTCACATTTGTTTCGATCATCTGTACAATCAAATCCTGAGCTTTCTTGTGAACCTAGAGTCTAAAAACCGCTAAACAACTACCAGACGCCATCTTGCCTATAGCCTCGTCCAAAGCCACCACCTGTCACCACAACCTAAAACCCTCAACTAAATTCACAACACCAACCTCCGGTTCCAGGTATTCTACAAAAATACACCACATTTACCCTTTTTAATATAAAAATTTCAATTAATTTAAGATTGAATGAACTTAATTTAGCTTTCTTACCCATGAATTAAGCAATTAACACCTAGAACCTTAAAAACCCTATAAAACCCCGACCACTGGTCGAACCCAGCAAAATCAATTTCCATTTTTACCTTTGTTTTCAATACAATGTCTACCCACATTTCCCTAAATGTTAAGCCTATTTCAACCCCCCACCTTGACTAAGATCACCTACCCTTAGCTGATAGGCATTTTCAAATTAAAGATACATCCTTTGCCTCTGAAAGAATGAAACTCCACTTCTAGAGCAAAGACATATTTTTAAACCATGCTGATGATATTCACCTCTGGGAATCAAATCTCCCCCTCTACTCATTCCCATAAGTCCACAGTCTCCTAGACATTGTCCACTATTGTTATAACTACTATATCCCTAGTCAAAGAGCTGTAGTAGACCCCAATCAACATCTTCTCTTCACTATCACTCCAGAATCCATAAATCAGATGTTACAGATCCATCCGAGCCAAAATTTAGCTCCTTTGTCCATTAGAGGACTTCTAGAGCTATATAATTCTATTGATGAGGACAAAGCCAAGCAAGTGTTCAAATATTTCATAGTTGCAGAGGAACACACACTATGTTTTACTCCTCCATACATAGTCCCCATATTTTCACAAATTGCTAGGCATATTATCACCATGGTATCTTCCATACTTGGATACAGGACAGATGAACATGTAGATGAAGTCAATTTTGTGTTCTTGTCCCTTTTTACCCCTGGTAAAACTCCCGCCATCAAGTTTGATTATGCTCAGTTCATTGTACACAAAATTCATGAACAACTCATTAGGTTGCCCACTGAAAGAGTGTTTAAATTCTCTGCAATATTGTATTATTTGTTTTTGTACTATCAAACTGATAAATTCCCAATGAAGATCATAAAATGTGATAGTAGAGGAAAAGAGAGGTAAGTGCTCTATTGGACACCTATTGTCCAGAGATATTCCACTGTAGCTAATTATAAGGAATTCATAGATTCCTTTGCCCACCTAGTGATGAATATCTTGATTGGGACTGTGAAATCTAGGATTAGTCCTCAGATCAAAATGGTAATTTAGTTGGCTAAAAATAGTAAAGTAGGAGACTAGTACTTGTACCAGGATCACACAGAGATCAGAATCTATGGCTGCCATCTAGCTTCATATAAATTACCAAAGTATCTTCCCTTGAGAATTTTTGCCTTGGAATATTTTAGGCAAATCATCAACTCCAATGATGTTCACTTCATGGTTGCCAAGAAGAAGACCTAATTTAGAGTCAAAAGTGAACAGGGCCCCTTTATTTGCAATAATAGACAAGCTCGGCCAGAGGCAAAAAGTATGCTAGAAGATTTAAAATTTACCAAAAGCTTTATGTGGAAGTATTACCCCCATGGAGTAATAAACAAAATGAGAACCAGGGTCAAACTAGATCCTTATGCACACTATTCAGTGCCTAAAATTGAAAGATATGCCAACCCAACTGAATGGTTGGAAAACACTTTATTGGATAGAGATAGCACAATTGTTGATATTGACAATGATCTATATGATATTGAGCAATAGATTGACCTAAGTGAGTTCCTGCAGGTCCCAGATCTAGGGAAAAGGATGGATGATCCCTCTGCATTGCAAACACATTTGAATCAAGAAAAAAACCCCAAAAACAGAGAAGAGACTTCCAGTTCCCAAATGGAAACAATGGACGAGCAAGCAGACCGAAGGAAAAGGAGAAAATTGAATCCTGTATCTGAACAGGAAGAACAGAGTGAGGCAGAAGGATCAGAGTCAAAACCATGACCAGACACAACAGGTCAGAAAGTGAAAGAGGTAGAGGAAACAAATGAACCTACCACCTCTAACACACAGTCAATAGAAATATAGAAGTCAGCAGAGGTTTCTTCCTTTGCCACATTAGCTCACAAAGAAAAAACCATTAGGGATATATATAAGGAGATTAAAAACAGAAATGAAAACTGAAAGCTAAGACATATGCTCAGTATTTCAAACATTCAACTCCTAAACAGAGCAGACTAATGTCTTCATTTGATATTGAGGAGGGAAATATTCAAATGTCATATATGCATCCAACAGTGCCACAACCCAAATCTGCAGCAGACACTACAGGATAAGAAGCCAATAGGTTGGCTAACGCAATAGAGGATATGTCACTCAAAGCTATAGAAATCAGTAAACTGGAAGAGAAAGTAAGCAGTCTAGAGACAAAATATAAACTTACTCAAATTATGAATAAGGAGGGATAACAAAAGGTAGCAAGGTTAACAAAGAAGATAAAGGAACTAGAGAAATAAATGACTCTAGGTGAGTCATTGGGACAGGAAAAAGAAAAACTGTGGGCCAATATCATTGACTCTGTCAATGATATTTGGCCATCCATTTAGTTAATTTTTGAGTAGATTGATCTGGTTAAAGAGGCCACAAAGGCAATTCAAAAGCCTAAAACAGAGCTGGAAGGGATGCCAGAAGAGGCAACTAGGATCATCAACATTTTGAATTCCAAAAACAAATATGAACTGGAAGAATAAGATATTAGTGACAGGACAGGGACAATCCTAGAAGTAAGAAGAGTCCTTACTAAAAGGAATTTGATGCACAACTTGGAAGACATGTGTCAGACTATGAAACTTTCTATTGATAGATTTAAATTCAAATCTGACACTTCGATGCAAAAAGGTTTACCAAGTCCTTTGGTAATTAATGACATAAGAGGACTACAATAGAAAGCTCAGGGAAGTGGCTAAAACTCAAGTTAACAATGCAATCATCCACAACACAACAAAATAGGGGATGCCCTCTAGTAAAGTCCTTTACCAAGCTTTGAAAAACTTGTTTTACCTCCAGCATGAGGTAAAACACCTGTTTGTAATGAAGCCCACATTTGTTAAATACACAGAGGCTGATGAGGTCTTTAGAAAGTTGAAGAACATTCAGTTACCAACTAAAAAGGGATGGGAAGAGCTTACTGACTTACTTTAATTCAAAATAAGTCTAGTAATTAGCACAGTTGATAAAAATATAAGGGTAAAAGTAAATGGGCAATTGTCGTAGTCAAAGAGTGTCAAAGTCAAAGAGTATTAATGAAAGAAGATAAGTTGAAAAGCATCAGATGAAAACTAAAAGATCAATCAACTAAATATCAAATGAAATCAGATATAATAGTGCCAAAAAGGAATCAGTTAGAAAGGTGGCATTACCTTTTAAGGATTAGATATTTTTTTCCCTAAAATAAATCCCAAGTTAGTTTGGGATATTTTGTAAATAATTATGTACAAATACTTCATAATTCGAAGTATGTAGGGTGGATTTTACTAGACATTTCTATAGACTTTTTTTATCAGAAGACCCATAGGGCTATTGTATCATTTGTTGAGCCAGCAAGCTGGATTGATAAATAAAGATCATTTATTTCAAAGGATTCATGTGTTGAGCGAAACTTAAGAGAAGTATTTTCATGTGTTATTGTTATTTTTCTCAAGTTATTCATAATCTTTAATGTGTTTCTGAATCTAAATGTTATAACTAGAATAATACTTCAGAATTTGTATAATTGCACTTTGTCTTAATAGTTATACATTTAAATGTTTTCTGTTGATATCTAAGTTAAGGAATCATTAATTGCTCCTTGGTTTAGATTGATTTCTCAAATATCCAAGTTAAAGGATCCTCAATTTCCGTTTGATCCTGATTACCCCTTTATTCCTCATTCATTATTCGGTCTGAGAACCCTTAATTTCTCTCTCACCCCTAGTGAAACCCTTTCATCCCTCTGTCTCAAAAATCTATAAAATGCTTTTCTAACTTGCCCTTTGAACATTCTCTTTAGTGAGTTAATTCAATTTGCTTCCTTTTTGTTTGACTCCATTATGCAATGGTTCAAAAGACATCATTTTATCCATTTGTCTAAGTAATCCCACCACCCAATCTCAATTACAAATCAAAATCCCGAGAACAATCATAACTAGCCTAAAATAAAAAATAAATAAAAAAAAACAAAGTTAAATCATACAGAGAGAGCCCTCTCTGAGTCTAGGTTGGCTAGAACCTATGCTCCAAAGTTTGTTATTGGTTACCTTAGAAATCTCTTTCTTCTGAACAACTTCTAGAGAAAATTATTGAGTGCTAACACCACAATCCTGCATAAGTTGAAAGGTATGAGTTGATTTTTTAAATGAAGCCAAGCCATAAGTTTCAGGTTAATTTCTCATGGAGGAGTAAACTGGAGTAATAAGGAGCCATGTCCAAGATGTGAATTCTTATCACATATTGTTGTTACTTTCAATTTGTTTTATTTTTTATTTTAAGAGAAAATTGTGGATGAGGTATGAAGGCATGAGTTAAAAATTTGGTAACATTTATGGTGAAAATTTTGTTTATATTTATTGGCGAAAATTATTTTTGTAGTTACTTTTGGTGAAGAGAGTTAAAAAAGTGTTGGGTGTTTTTTGTTTGTTTGGATGAAAGAATTTATTAGAATTTTTCTTTGGGTGCGTAAATTGTGTTGGGTGAAAAGGAGAAATAAGGAGTATGTTTTGGCTTTGTTTTTTATTTGAGGCAAGATAGAGTTTTTTTTTTATCCTATGCATTTGGTTTTGGATATGCTGAATTTGGATGCAGATTTGGTGAATTTCGGTGTAGATATGGTGGATTTGGGAGCATTTAGTTCATTGTGGTCATTTTGGCAAAGAAATTGTAAAAAAAAAAAGGAACATGCACATCAGTTATGGGACAAAAAGGTAGAATTAAACAGTTGCGGAGAGAACTAAAGTAATCGAGGAAAAAGAATCAAAGGGCAGATTCTGTAGAAGAACATGGAATGTTTCCAGCTATGGAACCAATGACTAATGAAGACATGAATCAACTTGAATAATATCAAGAAACCAATGCAATATTGAAGTGATTAATGCAAGTTTTGTCATCTTTCTCAGGTACAAATTTTTAACTTTGGCCAATAAAAATGGAGGATTGCTTGGTTCGATAGATTTATGGGAATTTTTTCAAGAAAATTCTTAAAATTCTTAAAATATAAGTAGAGGTGCAATAGCATTGTTTCTTATTATATCAACACTAGATGAAAACATATTGTCTAGTATTTTGCATGAATATGGTGAAGTAAACAATGCAAAAATATTTTGGGACATTCTTGAAACAAAGTACAATGAGAAACTTGATGAAGGTGAAGGTGAAAACATAGTAGCAAATCTACATGCAGGTGCAAAGATTGCAAAGGAAAAAGTTGTGGATGACTCAGAAGAAACTAATGAATTGAAGAAAGAGGAATTCACAGCAAAATTTAATGATGGATATTTGTGTTCTGAAAATGAATTTTAGGTGATCTCTAAAAATAAATTAGTTGATAAATTGTTGTTTGGTTTTGATGATCAAGTGGAAGAACATGAACAAGAAAATTTAGTAGCAGTAAGAGGAACAACCAAGTTTGAAGATGTCAAGCTTGATTATGGTGCAGAGATAAAGCTTATTGAAGAATGGCTTCAAAATTCCTTTGAACAAATTGATGATGGTCTAAAATATGCAACTGATGTTACATGCTTCAAGGTGAAGGCTCTTGAAAATGAGAAAAATGGTAGATCACTAAATGATTCAGATGATATGGAAATGGAACTAGTGGTGGAAACATTTGAAGAAGTTCCTAGTATTTTAAGGTATTGGAGCCTAGAGGAAAGAAGATATTATTATGAAATGGTGAGGCAACAGTCAATGAAATAGGATGCTATTGATGACGAAAATGAACTTGTTGAAAAAATAGTTGAAATGCACTAGCATCATCCTAGTTGTAATAAGAAGAAATATTCAGAGTTCATGATCTATAGTAGGAAGAAGTGTCAACAGGTTGAAAGTGTCATAGTTTGGAGTAGAAAGTCCAAGAAGAAATTTCATCATGTTGAAGCAAAGAAACTCAACATGAAATATTTGAGTCATATTTGTAAGGCTATCTATGAATTTGACTAGCACGCATTATTATGCATTATTGAAAATCCATTTATCCATTAAGGTGGGATGTTAGAACAATGTAGAAATGGAAGAGTATCGAAATGTGATAGGTTTGTTGAGTTTCATTTATGTTAGTTATGAGGTGTTGTTCTATAATTAATTTTTTTCCAATGTGATTGAGTTGTAACCCAGTCAGAGTGTGTATCTTCCATGTTGTTATGTCCATCGAGTCTATTGATACCATAGTTATATAATGGGAGACATTGTGATGTATTTGCAGTAAGAAATTGTGCAGGCCTAGGCCTGAAATAATAAAGTATTATGTTGTGTTAAATTTTGTGATTTCTATTAAAAGCATGCCAAAATCAAGGAGTTTGTTATGGACTCCTGAAAATCTATGTGGAGTTTGTCTTCCTCACTTCAAGGGAGTTGGTTACATCTTGATGCTATACAATATAACCTTATGGGTCAATCTAAATGTTGCATCTGAACATATGTGATACGTTTTGTGTATAGAAATCTTTTGGTTTCTTACACTACTATGCATGTTGTGTTATGAATAGTTATTCTTGAGTGTTCTAAGAATGTCCTTAGACACAAATTTTTTCTTGAAATGCTAGCTCTCTAATCTATATAATTCCTTAACTCTCCAACAAATAGTGATGGACAATCATGCACCAAGATTAATCGATTCATTGTGAGATATTGACATGATTGTGGGTGATGAATTGTTGTCAAAACCATAACTAGGCCTCCCAACAAGATAAATTGCATTGATATTCTTCTTGCATGGATGGTAGACTTTATAAAGGATTTTTTAGTAGAATAAAAAAGTGTCTCTACATTTTTGCACTAAAAGGAAGAGTTGTTTATAATGATTGAGAAATATTTGAGGTACTTGGAGTGCATATTCTAGAATAGTAAATCCCAGGTACATGTAGATATGTTTAGGGTTTTGTGTGAATGTTCAAGCCCCTTGTTGGTTCATTGAAGCTATGATAATCACCCTTCTTGGTTCATTCTCTAACTTGGGGAAGGAACGTACATGAACTAGTGCTTATAGATAGGGTGAAAAATGCTCCTATGGAGCTATTTCCCCAACTGGTACCACTAATAGGTATGTATATTCCAATAAATATTTATATATTAGGTATTAATGTATGTGGTCATTGTTGTGTGTGAATAGTAAGTCTTTAAATTTACGAAACGATAACCATGAATAATAATAATCCATATATGTGTTGTGGATTGTCTAGGAAATAATCATAAGTTGTTATAGCTATCAATTCATGTTGTAGAAGGCAGAATTCAAACTGTAATATGTAAAGAAACCCACAACTATGATAATAATTGTATATAATTGGTTTTATGAGTATGGTTGAAAGAATTCTAAATGTATTTATGGAGAATAATTTTATATGTCTACCACTAATAGTTAGGTATATTCTCTTAAATATTTATATGTTAGGTATTAATTCTTGTGGTCATTATTGTGTGTGAATAATGTGTTTAAATTGAAGAAATGACAAACCAATAATAATAATCCATATATGTTGTGGATTGTCTCGGAAATAACCATAAGTTATTATAGCCTAAGATTCATGTTGTGGAAGGCAAAATTCAAACTCTAATATGTAAAGAAACCCACAACTATGATAAATATTTATAATTAGTTTTATGGGTATTGTTGAAAGAATTATAAATGTATTTACGGAGACTAGTTTTATATGCGTTGTTATGTTTTTCACTCTAAGAAATGTGTATGATTAGGAAATACTTACATTCAATCATGTAGGCAGATAAATATTTATTGTAAAATTGGGAATATATATATATATATAATATAAATATATATAATATATAAAATTTAAAACGGATTATAGGAGAAAATACAAATAATCTACACATAATAATAAATATAAATAATAATAATAAACAAAAAAAACCTTAAAATAATAATAATTAAATATAATAAAACAAAAAAAAACCTTAAAATAAACCTACTTCGGATATTATTTATAATAATCTATATAAATATATCACACCTAAAATTAAGGAAAAAGAAACATTCCATCACGAACACGTTATATAAAAGGTTTGTTTTTAAATTTTTTAATAAGAGAGAAATATGTTTTATTTAAAAAATATTATATTAATAAAAAATAATAATGTCTTTTTTATATAGATTATTATAATTATAATTAAATATAAAGATTGTAAAATTAATATAATTAAATGCGATGATTATTATAAATAGTATTAATAAAAATATTGTTACTTCTAAATTTAAAGAAAAATTATGGTGTGGGCTAAAAGAAAATTAAGATACTATGGGAGGTCATCAACCCTACCTTAAAAGATCTAAAGTATCTCTGGGTTTTAACTAGCTTAAAAAGGAAAATTAATATAGCCAAGATTAGAATGAACTCTCATGAGTTCCATAGTGAAACGGGTAGTTGGACAGTTCCTAAAACACTATGGATGGAAAGGATCTGCCATCTCTCTTAGAATATGAACATCGAGGATGAAAATCACTTCCTCGAACTCTCATGAGCTCCATAGTGAAACAGGTCGTTGGGCAGTGCCTAAAACAATATGGATGGAAAGGATTTTCCATCTCTATGAGAATATGAACATCGAGGATGAAAATTACTTCCTCTTAGAGTGCCCCCGTACAACCACATTAGATCTCAGTTTCATAATCTTGGTGCAATACGGACCACATCTAGCCTTTTAGGATGTCAAAATTATGACTGAGATCGAGAGTCTCCCTCCAAGCTTTTTGAGGAAGTAGAGGAATAAAATCTTAAATCAAACTAAATAATTTCGTTTTCTTAGGACCAAGTACGAGCCTAAAATTTGATCCGATTTAAACATTATACCATCATCATGATCAAATATTTTAAAAATAAATTATTATATTGATTAAAAGTTTGAAACTTATCATCATAAATTATTCCAATATTTATTTCGAATATCATAAATTTAGTTCTTTACTAATCCGAAAAAGAAAATAACAAAACCATTGAAAAGTAAAGGTAGCTCCCCGCCCAAAAAAAACAGCAGGTGAGATTAATATAGAAGTTTAATATTTCTAAAAATAATAGTAAGAGTTATCAACAATTTTCCCTTGGATTAGATTTTTCTTTAATTAAAATTTGATCTTATAAATGTTATCATTATCATAAAAGTTTTTTACATGAATACTCAAAAATATTAAAAAATAACCATATTTTCAATTTTAGATTCATCAAAATTAAAATTTAATATTCCTTATAAGTGGTAGTTAGTGTTTTTTAATAAGAAAGGGATATTATATATATAACTTTTATTATAATGAAATTGGGTATTAAAAGAATAATTAATTGCTTAAAATTTTATTTACCATTAAATTTTTTATTTTAAAAATTGATTTTTTTTAAATAAATATATTTAAGAAAATTATTATTATATATAACAATACAAGTAAGAAAAATAAAGGAGGAGATGTGAAAATTTTTTTATATTATTATATAATAATTCCTTGTTAAAATGAGTGTAAAAAAGCTATGATGTCAAATCAATATGAAAACAACCTTATAAGTTTGTTATCTACTCCAATTTAAATTAACTGCATTTATTGCTATTCCAAATGGAAATCCACAATAAAATTCAATTTATATTATAATATAAAATTTTCCTCTTTTTATTTATTGATATTTTATAATAATATATATATATATATATATATATTCTAAATTTAAAATTTAGAAAATAAAAATTATAATATTAAGCAAAAAACATAAAAAAAGTAATAATTCAATTTTATAAAATTAAATATTCAAACACAAACTTTTTTCTTTAATATCATTTAATTTTCTATTAATTATTTTTCCCAATATTATTAAAATTTCACTTTCATACCATCATCATTGGAAAAAAATATCTTAAATAATATTACAAGATCTATTCTGATAATAGTAATTTATCTATATTTAGTAACCATTTTCTTCCCCCACACACATATCACATATTATATATATATAAAATCTAAAATCTAAAAAAAACAAAGTATTCACATTTCTAAAAACTCTAGATTGCTGCGCAACTGAAAAATTAACTTAGAAATCGTATTATTGCTATAATTTTTAATAATACCTATTATATTTCCAGCCAAACAAATAAGTTATATATCATAAGATAATAGAGATACTACATGCAAGGAATATCTGATAAATATAATTTCGTGAACAGATTATTGTACATAATGTTATTTTCTCTTCTTATATAAATTACATTATGATAATATATGTGGTGTAGAGAGTAAGATTATCCGAGGCTCGGTGGACCAAGGTGTGGATTGAAATGTAAGTGATGAAAGGATAGGGATAAATATAACGAGACGTGCCGATCCTATGATCTTAAGATGCGCTCTATCACAGGTGTTTTCTGAATATACACCAACGTTGTCAACTTCCTACTACGCACGTTATATTTCTCAATACTGTTGTGTTTTATGAATCCAACGTTAGACACCGATGCCGTCTTATTCAACTCCTCCAATCACGATTGTGTGTAACACAAAAACTCTAAGCCGAAGCTGTGTCTGCATCTTTGAAAAGTCAGCCAGTGAAACACATTTCGAATTCAATGGTGCAATTATTGAACTGTTGAAAATTGTAATTCCAACTGCGCGTGAGTGTTTCAGCGTGCAGCGATCCCAGTAACCCCAGCAATTCAGCTCAGCGATCAGCGATCAGCAACCTCAGCGATCAGCTGATATCGCATCGGCATATCGCATCGGCGAAATAGAAGTGGTGCTTTATAAAGTTGTTTTTACCACTTGCGATGAGCCGGACCCGATGAAGGAAATAATCCCTTTTTGATAAATTATCGCGCCCATATTATTTTCGCTATCGGCGAAAACCAAGTGAGCAGCCTCTTTCCCATGCGATAAGCTCTCACCCGATATTGTGGACCCGACTGCTGTTCAACATTTTGGTTCATAATTTTTCGGGTCCGCAAGTGGCTTGTTTTATATTTCTTTTGTTATTGTGCATATATTATAATATATATATCGGGCATGTGGTGATCAGGATTTCGCAATCGGCAGAAACAATGGGTGCACATTTGTGTGCCATGCGATAAAGCCTGGACCCGATATAATTCCAAAAGCATATTTTATAATGGATGAAGTGAAAGCCTGGGAAATTTAATTTTGACGTGAAGTGAAAGTCCTCTTACCGCCCTTTATCTCAGTAAGACAGTAAATGATATTTACTGTGGTTGGTATGGTGAAGTTTTAATTCTTCCTGAGCGGGAGTATGGGCATAGAAAAATATCGGTGAAACCATTTAATTTTTACTGTCTTCTTTTTACGGAAGTATGGGATGTAAGTCCTCCCTCTGGTAAGTCATATATGAATGTAATTTTGGAAAATGCATGGATTGGTAAGAAAGGTGAAACGCACAGCAGTGCGCAAGCAATGTTTGGGGATATGCATTGTTCTGGACATGTATTTTGGTGTCACGCAGCAGCGTGAATAAAAACTCTGTGTAATTTTTTTTAAAGTGGAATGCAAGCGGTGAATCCCTCTGTGACAGAGGAAGTTTATGTTTTGTAAATGCATCTCTTTTTAATATAAATCCTTGGTGTGTAAACTGTCCCCTGTGCTCAGAATTATTTTTATGTTTTCCGCTGTGTTAAAAAATAGACTCTGGGCAAAACAGAGCATTGTCTCTGTGTGAAATTTTTATTGTTGTTTTTGGGATTTTCCAAGAAAAATTCCCCAACAGTGGTATCAGAGCTGGTTAGGCTCTTTGAAGATATCAAAGACGCTGTAGGAAGGATTTTGTTGCAGCAACTTCTCCAGCAAAGTGAAGTCTCAGCAAAAGAATTCAGGTATCTCTGAGACAAGTTTTTTTTTATGTTACTGCTGAAAGATCAGTCAGTATTTTAAATACACAGTCAAGGATTTAAAGGCATAGCTGAGAATGCAAGGAATGGCTAGCACAAGCACTAGCAT